>JACCIV010031589.1:359112-441259 GCA_015832515.1 Boechera retrofracta
CTTGGCGAGTACAACCGACCGGATCAATTCTATGCCAATCGAGCAGCGATCCGTATTCCGACTTTCCAGAGGAATGAATTTGAGCTGAAGCCTGCTTACTTCGCTCTTGTTGGACAACACCCCTTCACCGGTCTCTCTCATGAGCACCCTATGGATCACATCGAGAAATTCGAGGATTTGGTCACCAGTATGAAGTACAATGGAGTACCACAAGAATACCTCTTTTGTAAGCTCTTTCCATACTCACTTGGTGGAGAGGCAGCTTACTGGCTGAAGCAATTACCTCCCAGATCTCTCACTACTTGGAACGAGACCAAGAACGCATTCCTGAACAATTTCTATGACGATGCGAGATCGGAGGAGCTCAGGAACAAGATCTCTCAATTATCTCAGGGTCCAACAGAAGCACTCAAGGCTGCTTGGGTGCGATTCAGATCCTACCAGAGAGACTGTCCGCATCATGGTTTCAGTCAAGTTCAACTGCTCGGGATCTTTTACAGAGGAATTGATTGGCGGTATCAGATGGCACTGGATTCTGCAAGCAACGGGAACTTCAACACTAGGATTCCAACCGATGCTGTGAAACTGATTGAGAACTTGGCGTCTAGCAATAGCACCAAGAATGCTGATTTTGAGCGGAAGAGGCTCGTTAGTGTTGCTGACAGTTCGCAGATTGCTGAGGTTCAGGCGAAGCTGGACACGATGCACAACCTCTTAGTAGGAAAGACGAAGAAGGCTGTACATTTTGCTGAGGAAGTAGAGAACATTGAAGATGAGGCAGAGGATGTTAACTACATTGGTGGTTCTGGTTTTCAGGGTCAGCGATTTGGTTACAACAACAACCGAAGCTTCAACAACGATCAGCAAGGTGGTTACAAGTCTGGAGGTAACCAATCTGGTTTTGGTGCCACTCAATTCGCCCAAAAACCACTTCAAAGCGGTGATTTTAATCGCCAATACGGTAATTCAGCTTACCAACCGCATTCTCCGAGGTCTACAGAGAGTAAGACGGAGATCCTCTTGGAACAAATTCTGCAGGGACAAGAAAAAATGACTGTGGATTTTAATAGAAAGCTGGATAATGTGTACACTGATCTGAATGGGAAAATCAACGCTCTCGAAATCCATCAGAAGATGCTGGAAAGTCAAATAGCTAAGACATCAGCAGCTGTCAAGGGAAAGATAGTTCAACCACAGCATGGACATGTCAATGCAATCACCTCGAGCGCTAGATAAGAAGATTTTGAGCCTGCGATGACTGTGTTCGTATGTAGTGATACTAGTATCGACCGATACCTGCCTGGTATCGATCGACACTTTCGAGATCTGCTGAAGATTCGAAGGTTGCTGAAGATGAAGATAAGAATTCTGGCATTCCACACGTATCGATCGACACCCCTACCTGTGTCGATCGACACCAACCTGCAGAGACGATACAAAACTCCAGTATCGATCGACACTCATCTGGTATCGGTCGATACCCTTCGCAGGCTGAATCAATAACTGAGAAAAGGACAGAGATGGTTGAGGAACGGGTATACAAACCAAAGCTACCTTACCCTGTTCTTTCCAAGCTGACAAAAGAGGAGTGGGCGGCTGCTAGAAGCAAGTTTTTGTCAAAAATGGTTGCAGGACCTCCCGTTGCTGATACACCACCACCGCTGAGACAGTTGACAAAGAGGGAAGACCCAGGGAAATTCTCAGTTCCGTGCTCCATCTCTAGAGTAAACTTCAAGGAGTCTCTCGTTGACTCAGGGTCTAGTGTCAACGTCATGTCGAGGGCGATTGCAGAGATATTGAAGGCTGATATGAGATCTCCTAACACGCTTCTCACATACGTGGATTCTTCTAGCTCACTCCCTTACGCTACAATTTTTGATTTACCTGTTAAAATAGAAGATTGTCTGATTCCTACTGATTTTCAGGTTGTGGAGATGAGCCAAGGATCCAAGGTGCCCTTAATTTTGGGAAGACCATTTATGGCTACTGTTGGCGCGATCATGGACACGCCTAATAAGAGAATCTCTTTCTCTTGCATTGACGGAAACGTCTTCTACGATGCCATTCCTTCTGGAGGAGCACCCAGACATGTCTCGTGCATCACCATTGCCTCGGGCGAAACTCTGATGATCGATCTGCTCGATGAGTCTTATGATGAACCAAAAGTCGCAGATGTTTCAAATGAACCCCCCCAACACCCCAAGAAAGTTGTGGAGAAGACCAAGGCAACAAAGAGGACGGCGACGCGCAAAAAGATCAACAGTGCTGCTAATTTCACTTTGATTCCTCAGAAGTGTGATGGAGATTCGATCGAATATAAGGTGAAGTGCAAGGGAACCTCGAAACCTTTCTCTAAGGTTAGAGTTCTCATTCCTCCGGAGATGAAAAAGAAAGAAGAGGATATGATGAGCAAAACTTTGAAGCTGCAGATGTCTGATTGTGGAGCTTATTTCGGAGTGAGTTCTCCATCTTGTCCTGACTGATATCTTCGCCAAAGTCAAGCTCGTGACATTAAACAAGCGCTTAGTGGGAGGCAACCCACTGGTAAGTCTATAAATATGAGTTTTTGTTTTTGTGTNAATCTGAATAGTTCTTCACCATAGGTTGTTCTCAAAGCTATTTCTAACCTGATCACTTAGAACATAGAACCTAGATTAATCGATTAGGCACGACAGTGCAATTGAGTAATCTGATAAAACCTAGGGTGAGCAATTGGATTATCTGCAAAGAGATTTGGTTTAATCGAATTGTGAACATATCAAACTTGAATTGATTGCTAGTTTACTGTGTAGGATTTGCAAATAGATTTGGAATTTTAGACTTTAGACTTAGTTAGTTTTCGCAACGACAGTTGGTTAACTATACTTTCGTGTTTGAGTTCGAGAACGGCGCTTAATTGAATTGAACCTTAATTGATTAATTGTTATCTATCATTGACTTCCTGAGAATTTCCCTGAGCCTAGTTTCCCCTCATATAAATTAACCTAAGTTTAATTCGATCATTTGTTTTCTCATCAATCATTTGTTTGCTTAGCACAATCTGCATCTTTCATCTATTGCGTGAATTTTCTTGAGTTCTTGTGTTCGACCCCTAACTTTACTGCAGCAACTGCTTTAGTATCATTATAGGGTATTAATTTGAGCATATCAAATTTGGCGCCGTTGCCGGGGACACTAAAAATTCACCATTAGAATTTTAGTTGTCGATTTTGTCTAAGTTCGTCGTCAGTATCGATCGATACTCCATTGGTATCGATCGACACTGAACGTCTGTTTTTGAATTTTGGTTACTTATTTTCTCGTCTTTTGATTTTCAGGTGTATGCATCAGCGTGCTACCAGGAGATCGAAGGACACACCACTGATCAATCTCTCCAACACAGAGTTAGCAAAGCTTGAACGCACAATTCGAACAAAGAAAAGGACTACAGTTGAGATGGATCTTCCACATGGTTTGGTGCATGATGAGGAAGGTGGACGCCAACTTCCTGCCGAGGCTGGACGTCAACCTCAGCAACCTCACGCCGAGGCTGAACGGACGCTTGGCGAGTACAACCGACCGGATCAATTCTATGCCAATCGAGCAGCGATCCGTATTCCGACTTTCCAGAGGAATGAATTTGAGCTGAAGCCTGCTTACTTCGCTCTTGTTGGACAACACCCCTTCACCGGTCTCTCTCATGAGCACCCTATGGATCACATCGAGAAATTCGAGGATTTGGTCACCAGTATGAAGTACAATGGAGTACCACAAGAATACCTCTTTTGTAAGCTCTTTCCATACTCACTTGGTGGAGAGGCAGCTTACTGGCTGAAGCAGTTACCTCCCGGATCTCTCGCTACTTGGAACGAGACCAAGAACGCATTCCTGAACAATTTCTATGACGATGCGAGATCGGAGGAGCTCAGGAACAAGATCTCTCAATTTTCTCAGGGTCCAACAGAAGCACTCAAGGCTGCTTGGGTGCGATTCAGATCCTACCAGAGAGACTGTCCGCATCACGGTTTCAGTCAAGTTCAGCTGCTCGGGATCTTTTACAGAGGGATTGATTGGCGGTATCAGATGGCACTGGATTCTGCAAGCAACGGGAACTTCAACACTAGGATTCCAACCGATGCTGTGAAGCTGATTGAGAACTTGGCGTCTAGCAATAGCACCAAGAATGCTGATTTTGAGCGGAAAAGGCTCGCTAGTGTTGCTGACGGTTCGCAGATTGCTGAGGTTCAGGCGAAGCTGGACACGATGCACAACCTCTTAGTGGGAAAGACGAAGAAGGCTGTACATTTTGCTGAGGAAGTAGAGAACATTGAAGATGAGGCAGAGGATGTTAACTACATTGGTGGTTCTGGTTTTCAGGGTCAGCGATTTGGTTACAACAACAACCGAAGCTTCAACAACAATCAGCAAGGTGGTTACAAGTCTGGAGGTAACCAATCTGGTTTTGGTGCCACTCAATTCGCCCAAAAACCACTTCAAGGCGGTGATTTTACTCGCCAATACGGTAATTCAGCTTACCAACCGCATTCTCCGAGGTCTACAGAGAGTAAGACGGAGATCCTCTTGGAACAAATTCTGCAGGGACAAGAAAAGATGACTGGAGATTTTAATAGAAAGCTGGATAATTTATACACTGATCTGAATGGGAGAATCGACGCTCTCGAAATCCATCAGAAGATGCTGGAAAATCAAATAGCTCAGACATCAGCAGCTGTCAAGGGAAAGATAGTTCAACCACAGCATGGACATGTCAATGCAATCACCTCGAGCGCTAGAGAAGAGGATTTTGAGCCTGAGATGACTGTGTTCGTATCCAGTGATACTAGTATCGACCGATACCTGCCTGGTATCGATCGATACTTCCCGAGACCTGCTGTAGATTCGAAGGTTGCTGAAGATGAAGATAAGAATTCTGACATTCCACGCGTATCGATCGACACCCCTACCTGTGTCGATCGACACCAACCTGCAGAGACGATACAAAACTCCAGTATCGATCGACACTCATCTGGTATCGGTCGATACCCTTCGCAGGCTGAATCAATAACTGAGAAAAGGACAGAGATGGTTGAGGAACGGGTATACAAACCAAAGCTACCTTACCCTGTTCTTCCCAAGCTGACAAGAGAGGAGTGGGCGGCTGCTAGAAGCAAGTTTTTGTCAAAAAAAATGGTTGCAGGACCTCCCGTTGCTGATACACCACCACCGCTGAGACAGTTGACAAAGAGGGAAGACCCAGGGAAATTCTCAGTTCCATGCTCCATCTCTAGAGTAAACTTCAAGGAGTCTCTCGTTGACTCAGGGTCTAGTGTCAACGTCATGTCGAGGGCGATTGCAGAGAGATTGAAAGCTGATATGAGATCTCCTAACACGCTTCTCACATACGCGGATTCTTCTAGCTCACTCCCTTACGCTACAATTCTTGATTTACCTGTTAAAATAGGAGATTGTCTGATTCCTACTGATTTTCAGGTTGTGGAGATGAGCCAAGGATCCAAGGTGCCCTTGATTTTGGGAAGACCATTTATGGCTACTGTTGGCGCGATCATGGACACGCCTAATAAGAGAATCTCTTTCTCTTGCATTGACGGAGACGTCTTCTACGATGCCATTCCTTCTGGAGGAGCACCCAGACATGTCTCGTGCATCACCATTGCCTCGGGCGAGACTCTGATGATCGATCTGCTCGATGAGTCTTATGATGAACCAAAAGTCGCAGTTGTTTCAAATGAACCCCCCCAACACCCCAAGAAAGTTGTGGAGAAGACCAAGGCAACAAAGAGGAAGGCGACGAGCAAGAAGATCAACGGTGCTGCTAATTTCACTTTGATTCCTCAGAAGTGTGATGGAGATTCGATCGAATATAAGGTGAAGTGCAAGGGAACCTCGAAACCTTTCTCTAAGGCTAGAATTCTCATTCCTACGGAGATGAAAGAGAAAGAAGAGGATATGATGAGCACAACTTTGAAGCTGGAGATGTCTGGTTGTGGAGCTTATTTCGGAGTGAGTTCTCCACCTTGTCCTGACTGATATCTTAGCCAAAGTCAAGCTCGTGACATTAAACAAGCGCTTAGTGGGAGGCAACCCACTGGTAAGTCTATAAATATGAGTTTTTGTTTTTGTGTTTTGTTGTGTCTTGCGAATCAGGTCGGAAGAAGGATGGTCGTTTTTGTTCCGTATCGATCGACACCACCTTGGTATCGATCGACACCACCGCTCTATGGTAACACCTCTTGTTCTTGACCTATTTCGTTTTGTCCTTTGATTTCTTTCACCTTCTCTGGGCTTGATAAACACTGGGGACAGTGTTGCTTAAGTCTGGGGGAGGTAGTCACTGACATTGACTTTTTGTTTTCTTATTTATTATATGTTTTTATTGAGTCAAAACCACTTGAAGATCTGTCTTTTGCTTGAATTTGTTGTTCTGATTTTGCTTTTGAGTGACCACTGTTACAGGATTAGTTTCAGTTCGACTAATGAAAAATCCAAGGGATAACCAGCCAGCTAGAAATCACTCATGTCTCCAGCAAGGTTCTTCACAAGCTTTAGCCAAATTTTGCACTTCATCTACGCGGTTAGTGTTCTTAGAGCTTGATTCATCATTCATATCTGGCTAAGGAACCCATCATGCTTGAAAATTGTGGTATATCTCTCCCGTGAAAATTGTTGGATACATATTTGCGTTAAAACAGGTAAAATCTATATAAAAGATGAAATGATTTCCGCCGAGTAGAGGGGTAGGAAAATTTCCTATGACCCCATTATTCTACTTGGATAAGGAATGATCACACAAAGGCCTGAAGTGAGGGGTAGGAAAATTTCCTATGACCCCATTATTCACCTAAGACTTTTGATACATTGAGAGGGTAAGAACCGGGGATTCGGTAGCAAACACTATCAATACTCGCGTTTCGGACCTTGATTTGTATATGCTGTTCAAATAAACCTGCGCTGTTGAAATCTAATGAGAACTGATTATGAAATAAGTCTGGGGGAGATGAAGAATACCGGAAAGCAATAAATGTTGTTGAATAAATGGTTCCTTAGCTATGATATTGTATGGGCAAGAATCTAGAAAGTTCTTGAACACTGATTGCAGCGATGAAACTGGCGATGAGAGCTTGGATGAATATTGGTGTGAGATAGTAAGTGAAATCTTGGGAAGTTGGGGTTCCTACGGAGAAGTACATGGTGGTTAGATCTGGAGCTGATCAGGCAGCAGTGGGCGCTTGGGAAAAAGGATCATTACAGCGATTTCGGTAAGAGGTCAGATCTCTAAGGTTTTTCAAACCTCTTTCTCTAACTTAGTTTTCTGTTTTGCTTGAGGGCAAGCAAAAGGCTAAGTCTGGGGGCGTGATATATCATGGATTTTACCCGTTTTTAGCCATGATATAAGTCGCTTTATCGAGTCTTTCTAGTGCTTTTTCTATCATTTTAAAGTCTTTTCAGGTTTTAGCACGTTTGGGACGAAATTGGAGATTTTGGAGACATTTGGAGCCTTTTTGGAGCAAACCGAAGAAAGTACCCGTTTTGAAGCCTGAGTATCGATCGACACCACTCTGAGTATCGATCGACACCATTCCGAGTATCGATCGACACCATTCCGAGTATCGATCGACACCATTCCGGTATCGATCGATACCGACGACTGACGCGGGATAGAGAGATATCCAAGGAAGAGAATTCTCACCATAAGAAGCCCAATACTTTCCCTTATTTACAAAGAAGCCCAGCTCGTGTTTTTAGACCTATTTAAGTAAGTTTTTAGTCATTAGGTCAAGGGGGGCTGCAGACTTTACTTTTGACTATTATTCTTGAGCCACCATTGGGAATTGAGAGCTTTTGTGAGGGAGACGGATCCAAGATTCTGTTCATCATAGAGAAGA
This sequence comes from Boechera retrofracta, assembly GCA_015832515.1. Classification (NCBI taxonomy): domain Eukaryota; kingdom Viridiplantae; phylum Streptophyta; class Magnoliopsida; order Brassicales; family Brassicaceae; genus Boechera; species Boechera retrofracta. The sequence goes on from JACCIV010031589.1 coordinate 366,996, forward strand.
TCCCGAACCCTTGTTTTTATTCTTTTGCTATATTTAATTTCATGATCTATTCAGTTATGTTATTTGTTTCATCTATCATGTCTGAGTAGTCTCTTTTTAGGTTCAGGGTTTTCTCATATGGATTTCTCTGATTTATTATGATTGATTAGTTAGGGTTCAAAATCTGAATAGTTCTTCACCATAGGTTGTTCTCAAAGCTATTTCTAACCTGATCACTTAGAACATAGAACCTAGATTAATCGATTAGGCACGACAGTGCAATTGAGTAATCTGATAAAACCTAGGGTGAGCAATTGGATTATCTGCAAAGAGATTTGGTTTAATCGAATTGTGAACATATCAAACTTGAATTGATTGCTGGTTTACTGTGTAGGATTTGCAAAGAGATTTGGAATTTTAGACTTTAGACTTAGTTAGTTTTCGCAACGACAGTTGGTTAACTATACTTTCGTGTTTGAGTTCGAGAACGGCGCTTAATTGAATTGAACCTTAATTGATTAATTGTTATCTATCATTGACTTCCTGAGAATTTTCTTGAGCCTAGTTTTCCCTCATATAAATCAACCTAAGTTTAATTCGATCATTTGTTTTCTCATCAATCATTTGTTTGCTTAGCACAATCTGCATCTTTCATCTATTGCGTGAATTTTTTTGAGTTCTTGTGTTCGACCCCTAACTTTACTGCAGCAACTGCTTTAGTATCATTATAGGGTATTAATTTGAGCATATCAGTGACGAAATAAGAGATATTATAATATAGAAAAATGATAAACGAAAGACTAACCGTGAACATCAAAGAGTAAAAATAACATTACAAAGGCCCATAGCTCGGGTCTGTCATTATGAATGGTACGTAGAATGCATTAGAAATATTTTTTTAAAAATGATGAAAAATTATTGAAACAATATGGACTGAAAATGTAAAAAAAAAAAGATATGAGTTACCTTATTCCCACAACCACCTTGAAGTCGTCTTCCAACGATCTTTTGATGTATTTTTGAAAATCAAAGTTCATACCAGGTGCCAAATGAACCTAAATACATAGGTTATTAAAACAACAATAATTTAATATAGATTTTATTGAGAATTAATGTAAAATATCAATGAACTCACACTTATAAATCCATGTCGCATTGTCAAGTAATCAGACTTTCTCACCGATCTAAGTATCTGACGGAAGAAGCACATCTGAAAAAATAAAATGTATCCTCTATTTCCATGAGAATAGCGAGAGAGAGGATAACCGATTAATCAAGAATAACAACACTTAGAATTTAAGAGAATCGTACAATGTAGAAGAAGAATTTATTGCTAGCCCAAGAATTGACATGTTCTCGGACAAATGATGGCTCATGTGTGAGTCTAAATCTTGATGGATCTGTATAAATAAAAAAAAAAGTCAATAAAACAAGTGAGGACGTAAAAATTTGATTAGCTTTTGTTATGTGTGGATTGAATATATCATCTAAAAATAAAGTTTAATCTACCATTCATCATTTCGTGTTCATGGATGACTTCTTGCTCCCATACTTTCCACCCACGAATCTGTGTTTACGAAAAAACGAATTATTTTAATTTAAATGATCATAAAAAGATGGACACATGCACTGTGACAACTTTATACAAATACCTTGGCTCTTCCAAGCATCATGGTTATAGCACTATATATCACATGGAACACGGCCAAGAAGAATATGAATATATGCACTTGATGTAATGCGTTTAGTGATATAAGTGCGACATAATCCTGAAACAGTAAAAGTAAAAAAAAAAAATCAATAAAGACTACACAAAATTTTATGCTGAAATAGTACTTACAAATATTACTTTCTTGCAATTCACTGGAGGAGCGTCAGCCAAAGAACGACGTTGCATTGAGAGAATACGCATTGCGTGGTCTGTTTTCTTGAGCTTTTTATCATTATCATCATCACTAGGTCCATCATATGGACCACAAAACCACATCGCATGGCCGTATCTTGATGGAACACCTATGCTCGCAATGTAGTTTTGGCCAAATGTTAGAAGCAGAGAAATGATTCCCAAAACCATAAGCTCTACAAAATGTAACATAATTTTGAGTTAAATAGGAACCAAATCAATGTTCCTTGATTTTAGCAAAAAAAAACGAAAGAAAATTCAAGAACTAATATTGGATTATTATTACCATTTTTAATCTTCTCAAGAGCTTCAAACAAAGCTTTCTTCTTCTTTCGTTCGAAAACCTACAAGCATGGAATAAAGTGTAACGAAAAAACTAATAAAGACAAAGAATATATGTAATAAGGTATAAGTTGTGTATAAAATGACCTCGCCGACTTTGTGAATGATGAGTTCCAAAATAATGGAGATCAAGATGATCACCCCACAAACTGTAGAAACGGCCCAAGTCGGGGTCTGATCTAGCTGTCTTGGACCTTCACTTCCTTCACCACCACCTCCAGCCATTTTTAAAAACCGTGATGATTATCTTTTTGTTTTTCTTTTTTTTTTCAATATGATTTTATTATCATAAATCCAATATCAATAGAGAAGAGACAATAAAAATGAAGTCAGAGAGATAGATAGAGAGAGAGAGAGAGGGAGAATGCAAAGGAAGGGGATGATGTTGCCATTGACGTGCATGCGAAAATAGTAGAAAAAGTGTAGACAAATCCGGTGAGTTTATTTTGATTTTATCAATTCATTTTTTTTTCCCTATTTTACAGGTTTCGACATTCTTTTAAGTGGCAATGTAGGGAGAAGAACGAGTGCGGAATATTTGCTGGGGGAGTTTAGAAAAAAAATAAAAAGAAAAGAACAAACGAAAAAATGTGGTTAAACAACATATGACATCGCACCACATAGAGCTAATGTAAAATTACGTATTACATGTTGCAGAAAAAAATAGATTTTAATTTATATCCCACCTAATTCATAGTTTTCACCTGTTTCTATATATTTTTTTTTGAATGAATGTTAAATTTATTCAAATCCAAAAAATGGTGCCGTAACACCAACAATGTTGCCATGACATGAAGTCATACATTTGTTTGCGAACGAAAACAAGTAGTGGGAATAAGAAACCCAAATAAGAACATAGTGAAAGAGTAAGTTACTCTATTGAAATGTGTTGGGAAATTAGAAGGTTGCGAGGAATGTTGAGCTAGCGGTGGCTGTGACCCCGAACTCTTCCCTTTCCCCTTCTTCCACGAGTTTTTTGCATTTCCTTAGCCTTCAGAAAAGGTGTTACATTTCTTCTTCTTGACGATTTTGCCTGTACCATTCCCTCGAAGTCTTCGTCTTCAAAGTTTTTTTCGCTGTTGGATGATTCATCAGGAAAAGCATCCTCCTCCGTCGATTGTAGGTTGACCGAAGTCCTTACCGTAGGAACAACATTTGATGTTGGTTGGGTAATGTCCACTGAAACGTTCCCCTCATTTAATAATGGTGTCGAGGAATGATTATCCCCGACCATTGGTGAGTTTTTTGGAGCTACATTTGTAGCTATGGTAGAGAATTCTTCTTCTGGATTTTTTTCGGCGGTTGTAACCGTAGTGGTGCTTGTTGTAATTGCTGTGGAAGTGCTTCCAATCGGGATATTAATGGCCATGTTCGGTGTTGGGTTGTTGGCCCTTTGTGTCTTATCAATGGCCGGAAACTGAAAAACCTTTTTTTCTGTAACGGACAATGTTGTAGTAGTTATAGGAGTACTAACCTTTTTAGATACCGAAAGCCATTGTTGAGTTGTCAATGTTGAACTCATGGGTACTTCTTTACCCGCAGGAGAGAGGATGTCCGGTGCAGATTCACGCACTAGCAATGTTTCCTTAGTGGTATTTTCATTTAAAAGATAATGTGAATCCTTGTCCTAGTTCACCACACCGTTTGCACGTTGTTGGGATCCAAGCATATTCTACGTCTACGTTGAAAGTTTTTCCTTGCTTATCCTCAACGACAATCCTCTTCGGGAATGTTCTACATAATTTGACCTCGACTAAAATCTTAGCCTCTCCCATATTTGTTGGATCAAGTCTTGGTTTGTTAGTGGCCATTGGTACAACCAACCCCGAGCCAATCCAACTAATCCCCAGTAAAGAGTAGAGCTTTACTGGCACATTTTTAAGGGTTACCCAAACCGGAATGGTTGTAATTTGCGGTAAGTCTAGGGTACCAGAATCACTCCACGGTGCTACGAATAGCATACAATCATCAATGTACCTTACACCCCTTTGTAAAACCCAAAGCCTAGTCGACCAATCTGGGATATGGAACAAATATGATGATTGGTCCAGTTTTCTACTGAAAATTTTGCATTTTCTACCCCATATCTTATTTGCAACTGCGTTAATAAGGCCACCAGATGGACTAGAGCAGCGATAAAACTGACCTATAATGTATTCTTTTTGGTTTTCCAAACCATGAAGCAGTACGTGGTTTGGAACCTGAATTTTGGGCGTGCCATCGTCCATGTAAGCTGGAGTTGTTGTCTGATGCAGATTTCTCGCATGTGGGTTCATTTTCGCCGCCCATGGAAATCGTTTAACCAATTCAGGGGACAAAGGAGTAAAACCAAGCTCGTTTTTCCTTGATTCCGGTAGTGTTTTTTCCCTTTCCGGAGGATGATGTCGCTTGTTGTAGGGTTGTTCATTTTTCTTTGAATTCGATTGCAGTTTTGGCCAGTCTTCAGTTAGGAAGACGTTGGCCGGAGCGTCTGATTCCCTCAAAAAGAGTGATCTGGATGCATGTGGAACCGTATCAAAAAGTGGTTTTTCCCAAGCACTTTGTGCTTTGCCTCTTTCAGTAGATGCAAGGACAGCTCTCGCATAGGAATACTCATTTTCGACCAGAGTTAAATCACCTCCGAGGGGAGAAGAGGTTAATGGTGGTGGAAAAGGTTGGGCTTCGCTACACTCACCGACGAGGCTAGCACCTGAGGGTCCAGAAGCCGCCGATGGAAATTGTGAACCACAAATCTTCTCCGAGGACGCAACATGGTGGATTCCCTCAGCAAAAGATTGAATCGGACCAATTCCATTTTCCTTAGAAGTAGGGATTGAACCTGAGATTGAGGAGTCTATCGCTAAGGTGTCTGAACTAGGAACTACCGGAGCAGCGATCGCCACATCCTCCGAAGCTGAGCAGCCGCTCTCCATAGCCAAAACCTTATTCGAACCATCACTAGAAGTGTTGAGAATCGCCAGGGAAGCAGATGCATCCACCGGAGCAGCCATCGTTTGCAAATGATCCAGTGTCAGACAAGTCACCGACCTAGACTCAGATGTGGCCGGCGGTTGAGCGTGAGGATCCGGTGGTTTGGGAATCTCTGTGACCACCATGAGCAGAGATCGAGATCGGGATAGATCGCAAAAATCGCCTAATTTTTCGCCTTTACTGTAGCCACATGTTTCTATATAGATATAAGTTTATTCAGTTTACGAACTAAACCCAATAGAAAACCACTAAATCTGATAATAAACCAAATTTAAAACCCGATCCGACCTAAGAACTCTCAAATCTAGAAACCCTAAAATCATCATCTTCTGAAATCGATCTCTGAAATCATGAGCAATGTCTCTGGAGTTTCGAGTGGATCATCAAATTTCCGAGAAAGATGAAGAGTTGTGGGCGTGCCTAAGAGATGTTGGTATGGGGAACAAATCGTGGAATTTTTTTCCAAATCTGACCCAAATCCTTGTCGATGATAATTTCATTGTGGTTATGCTGCTACAAAGAAGTTAATGCGAATGTTATGCCTTGTTTGATGTTCAATTTGATTCTCATTGTTGTGTATGCTTCAATGTAATTTATGAGTGATAACCACACTTTTAAATGGGTTGATGAGGGATTGTTGGATGAGGTAGCAACATTGACTGTTCGAACTAGGATACTACAAGAAGATATGAAAGAGCTCACAACAGAGACGACCATAAGATGGATTTTGAGAAGATGCAAATGAAACTTGAGATAGAGATATTTGAGAGGGTGGAAGATGTTTTGTTGGAAACAAAGTCTAAATTCAAATCCAAGATGAATAAAATGATGATTGTTTTAGTTTTTGTGTGTATGATCATGTTTGGTCCATGAATTGATCCTGTTTTGTTATGGTATAAATTCAAATCTAAATTGGTATGTTATGGTCTTGTTTATTGTTCAGTTTAATGAATTGCTTATGTTTTGTTCTTTTCATTGATTTGATCTTGTTATTGCATTGAAGAAGACATAAGACAAAGCCGATTCAAAACAAGACCATACAAAGTTTCCTTCATAAAAGGCACAGCATGAATGTTCCAAAACAAGTAGAACATTGACAAGTTTCTTTAACAAAAAGAAATAACAAAGCAAAGGTTCATAACTTTATATTCAAAACAAGACCATAAAAAACCGATTGATAAGGTTCATAAGACACAAACATGACCAATAAATACAAAAACACACCAGTCACACATTAATTATACTTGTGCTTCCCCTTCGTTCCTACATTAGTCCTACTTCTGCTTCATTCCTTCATGAGTCCTACTTCTGTTTTATTTCCACATTAGTAATCTTGAATGATACAGCCTTGAGAAAGTTCAACTTGAAAAACCTACTGCAAAAAGAATCATATATGAGAATCATGATCAACAAAAACAAGACACACATAAGATAGTACAATTACAAACCTATGTTGGATTCTTGTTATCGTGGAACCAACAATACATTATTTGTTTCTTCTGTTTTGGCTGTTTCTTGGTAGGAGAATCATTAACTCTTTTCTTGTCTGCCTTATTGATCTTCTTCCTCCCTGGTTGTGCTGGCTTACGTGGTGGTAATGCACATTATGACCTTTTGTTAAAGGCCAAAATTGTGCACCTCGCTGTAGAACAAGCCCTCATGTGTAATTTCTCTTCCACATGATAGTACGGAACCATTAAGACACATAGTTTTCAGTAGGCCCGAGAAAAATATCCAAAACTGAAGAACCAAACAAACAGACCTAAAAATAAGAATTGAACCAAACCCGAAACCGACAAAATATCCGAACAAATCCTAAACTTCTATACCAGAAAAACCGAAACCAAACTCGAACCGAACCGAGAACCGAATAGATACCCTAAATACCCAAAATATAATTATATACTTAAAATATTAATTACCCTAGATTTGATATAACACAATTACCCAGATTTATTATTATAAAATCGAAGATGTCTGTTTTTTAGACCAAAATACTCAAAATAATCAAAATATTTGAACATTCTTAGTTATATTAGTCAAAATTTAACTAAAAATGTTATTTAAGTTTAACAATTTTAATTTTTTCTAATATTTCGGGAACCCGGAACCAAAGCAAAAATACTCAGGACTAAACCAAACTGAATCAAATTTTCAGAACACTCGAATGGATCCTAAATCCCTCTACCCGAAATACCCAAAACCGAATGTGCCCTACTCGGAACCTGTAACGCCCCAACCGTCCCCGTCCGTAGATCCATGTCCACTCTGGCCCATGGGCCCCACGCTCATCTGGCTGTCGGTTCAGTACTTCTAGAGGCTTTAAAGAGTTGTTTACCGACCCTACAAATCACCATGTGATATTTTCTTGTGTCTTATCCTCACTCACACGGTACCGGAAATTACTTTCTGATAGGTCACCCATCCTTAAATTGCTCTATTTCAAGCACGTTTAACTCTTGAGTTTTCTCGGGATGGTTAACTGAAAAGATAAGTGCACTTTGGTGATATAGGTAGCCAAATCAATTTTTTTAAACCCTCCTCATGCACAACCAAATTTCCAGATTTTGAGGTGTTACAATCACCCCACTAACAGATCGCAACGTCCTCGTTGCACACCAAGACCGTCACCCCTGACAGCGTGAGCCCTCTTGACTCCACGTTTGTCTAGGGTCGGCTCTGATACCAAATTGTAACATCCCGACTGCCCCCATCCGTGGACCCACGTCCACTCTGGCCCATGGGCCCCACGCTCATCCGACGGTCAGTTCATTACTTCCAGAGACTTTAAAGAGTTATTTACCGACCTTCCAAATCACCACGTGATCTTTTCTTATGTTTTATCCCCACTCACATGGTACCGGAAATCACTTCCCGATAGGTCATCCATCTTTAAATTGTTCCAGCTCAAGCACGCTTAACTCTGGAGTTCTCTCGGGATGGTTAACCGAAAAGATAAGTACAGTTTGGTGACATAGATAGCCAAATTAATTCTTTTAAGCTCTTCTTATGCACCACCTAATTTCCAGATTCCGGGGTGTTACAGAACTAAACCGAATACCCGTATCCCGAGGCCTAGTTTTTAGGAATAAGCTTCTTGTCCATAATAACTCAATATGCATGCTTGCAGAGAATTCTACATATCTAATACTTCTTGCTGGTACAAGTCTCTTCAAGCAAACTTTCTGAGTGTCTCCACCCAACCTTACTTCAAACATCCCATTTGTGATGTTACTGATCTGGCACACATATGTTTTCTGATACTCCTTGCAAGTAATTTTGACATATATGGTTGTACTTACACATGACATATAAACACAAAACATGTTACATTAGCTTTAAAAACACCAGTCTTAAAAAATGAAACCATGAAGAGAGCAAAACAAGCAAAACATGTTTTTACCTTTGTGAGCATGAGAAATAGCAGACCATTTGGCAATCCGTACCATAGTAAGTCTTTTTAGTATCTCTAACATAGCCACAAATGGTTTCTCTCTTTTCTTGTTGATTATCTTTTTGAAAGGTTCAGTGGAGTTGTTTTCAACATCCTTACAGTAGTTGTCCATCTTATAGAAGGCCCTGCACCAGCTCCTAGTGGCGGATGCAAGATGAAGAGTATGAGAGCACGGGCCCCACACTATTTTTTTTCCTTTTAATTTTTTAAAATATAGAAATTATACAACATAAAAAAAAAAGTGTCCCACCCTTATCTTTTCCTTCCGCCCACAATCTTTTTTTTTTTTTAATTTTTTTTTCTTTTTTAGTTTTTTTTTCTTTGCCTTCGGCCCAAAAAAAAATTCATGTGCCCCACCTGTACCTTTTCCTTTAAATGGAAAACCTACAATTGATTCTAGGTTGATTTTAGATCAAGTTTATCGCCGACCAAAAAAAAAAAATATTACCAAGTTTTTCTGTGTGTTACGATTTTGATTTCTTTTATTCAAGGGTTTAGAATTACAAAGGTAAATTCGATTATTTTAATTACAGTTTTTGTATCTTACATCATGTTTTTATGATTTTTACGATTGTGTATTTTCTATTTTTGCTATGCACCTGATTCAGAAAAACCGTTTGATCGTTTTGATAAGGTGAACACTGAATTACTTGGTTGTGTTGCCTTTTTGACCCCTATTGATTCATTTCATGACTTTGATTAGTTGAAAGTTTTAAGGTTATCTGAGTTTTATCCAGAAGATTTTAGTCTTGTCGAGCAAATATCTCTTGAGCACCAACTTGGTCTTTACATCGACAATATCCGACAAGATGAAAGATTTGCTAATTTAAAGAGTCTTGGAGACCTAGCACGAGTTATGATGGAGACAAAGAAACATCTTTCACATCCTCAAGTTTATGGACTTTTGAAGTTATTTTTTACTTTACCGATAGCTATCGCTACTGTTGAAATATGTTTTTCTGCGATGAGCATTGTGAAAACTACCTTATGCAACCGAATATGTGATCAGTTTCTAAACGATTATCTAGTTTGTTTTGTTGAAAGGAAATTGTTTGACAAAGTGACAAATGAAGTTGTGATGAAAAGGTTCCAAAATATGGAAGACGTAGGGTTACTTTTTAAAATACTCTTTTGTCATAAAATTTATTTTTATATAAATATTATATATATTTAAATAATGTGCTCCGAATAAAATTTTGTTATAGATCCGCCACTGCCAGCTCCTTGGCTTTGACTTCATGACACCATTGTACAGTGATGCATGGATTTTCTTTCGATTATCCCGTTCTCAGGTTCACCTAAGTCCACCCATGGGGTAGTCTTGAGATTTTAATCCGATGTGACTGCAAGTGCACAGTCAATGCAATTAAAGTACATACGGGGTCTATCCACAGGGACTGATAATAACACACAGAGAATACAAGTCTAAATCTAAACTAAGCAACATAGAGATATGCGGTTAGTTCCTAATCTAACATGCATAAAATAAATAAAAGCATAAAATAAATAATGCAATTAAATCTAAACTAAGCAATAATAAATAAACTAAACTAAGCATAAAATAAAAGACATAAAATAAATAAACTAAAATATTAAATAAAACCTAAACTAATATTACAGGGAATTGGATGACACTCATATTTCAGGGTAACTAGATCTAAGGTTTATGTTTTACCTAATAAGTTTTTGTTTGTCATTCAAGGGATTTTCCATGTCTTGCTAGTCCATTCTCGTGGTATGCTAGTTGATATATCTACATTTTACATGTTTTGAGCATGCATTTATCATCTATTTAGCCTTGTCTCATAGCATATTCTCACCATTTCTGTCACCTGTTTCCGATATTACATACTTAAAGTGTTTTGCATTAGGATTGCATGCATATTGCATTTTGGAGCTGTATCAGGTACATTCAAGGAGTGTTGAGGATGTTGAGGCAAAAAGGAAGAGCAAGAAGAAGGAAGAGCCAAACTCGACCAAGAACTCGAGTAAGAGGCTCGAGTGAAGCCAAAGGTGAAGTCTTGGATAGCCCACTCGACCCCCAGGTCGAGTCCCCACTCGAGCATGTGCCTCAGGTGGAGTCTTGGAACCCCACTCGACCCCCAGGTCGAGTCTCCAATCGAGTGGACCAGAAAAATGTCGTCTTGAAGAATTTTAGCCCCACTCGACCCCCAGGTCGAGTGCACTCCCGATTTTAGTTAATTTATTTTTTTGTGATTTAGGGTTTTCTTTAAGACTATAAATACCTGGTATTATCCATTGGATAAGAGGGTGGTCCGCTGGGTTCTTCTCTCTAAACCTATTTCCTACTTTTGTACCAGGTATTTATAATACCTAGTTATGCAAGTTTTAATAATTTCTGGGTTTTTGCTTTTGATGTTCTTCATGATCTGTGAGTAGTCTTTTGGGGTTCTTAAGGATGGGTTAGGTTAGGTGTGGAATCTTAGTCTCCTAGGTGGCTTAGGCTTAGATTAGTTGAAATCCCTTCTCGATTAGTGTTCTTAATGCTAGTTTCTCTCTGATCAATTGGAATTAGAACTTAGGCAATCTGGCGCCCACCAAGTGTTCGATAAAATGCCTGAACCAACTAATTCTAGAGATTTACATTCCTAACCTAAGAGATTGGTTGTCTAGGGTGTTTGTTGGTTTTAATAGACTGGATCTTAATGCCTGCTTGGTTAGTTTCGCTAAAGAGATTTAGGTCTGAAACTAGCTTAGTTTGAGGTTATTTATCATGAGAATGAATCTAGCCGCTGATGAGTCTATTGTCTAGGGATTAGCTCAGATAGAGTATGTTTAGCACCTAGTTAGATTAAGAGGATAGAGTAACCAACCCCTCCCCCCCATCCTTAGGACCTTCTGTTTAAATTGATTGAACTTTGTTTGCATTGCCCTGTTTTAGTTTATGATAGTCACTTATGCTCTGTCTTAGTTTCTGTTTATCTTCTGCAATATTTTTAATTATTGTTCTGTTAGATTGTTAATCTCATTATCTATTGCTTGTCTTGACTTAATTGATTTGATTGCATCCTTTCTGGTTAATAGCTCACCCATTTGGATTGACACCTTTCTGTGCTACAATGATAGTGCATTAGGGAATTGACCCATATCAATTTGACTTACATAAAATTGACTTATTTCAATTTGGCGCCGTTGCCATTTGAGTGTTGTTTGTTACATTTAGGATTTCAAATCGTTTCAGATCAAGTTCTTTTCAGTGTCTTCTATTACTCACTTGGTCTTTCTTTCTTTGTCTTTGCATTTCAGGTATATCTTAGACTCGACCACGCTAGCTCAACCTCCCTAGCTCGAGTCAGCCCATCGAGTCCTCTTTCACCTGCGTGCAAACGAGATCAAAAAGAAGTCAGAACCTCATCCGCTACCTCGACAATATTAACAAGCTACCACAACAGTTGAGAGAGCAGAGAGAACATCTCAGAGTAGATCAACAGGATCCACTGGAAATGGCTGATGATAATCCACCACCACAGCCTCAACATGTGCCTCATCCGAGGAGGCCACGTCTGATTGGTGCATGAGATGCTCCCAACACTCACACCAATAGGCAAGAGAGTGTGCCTCCTACAGTTTAGAACAACAACTTTGAGATCAAGAGTGGCTTGATAGCTATGGTGCAAAGCAACAAGTTCCATGGACTGCCTATGGAAGATCCTCTTGATCACTTGGATGAGTTTGATAGGCTCTGCAGCCTTACCAAGATTAATAGAGTCAGTGAAGATGGTTTCAAGCTGAGACTTTTTCCTTTCTCTCTTGGTGACAAAGCCCATCTCTGGGAGAAGAATCTCCCCCATGGCTCTATCACTTCATGGGATGACTACAAGAAATCTTCCTTGCCAAGTTCTTCTCCAATGCTAAAACAACTCGCCTCCGAAATGAGATATCCGGATTTTCTCAGAAAGATGGGGAGACCTTCTGTGAATGCTGGGAACGTTTCAAGGGCTACACCATTCAATGTCCTCACCATGGTTACAGCAATGAGTCCCTCCTAAGCACCCTTTACAGAGGAGTTCAACCAAAGGTCAGAATGCTTCTTGATACAGCTAGCAATGGCAACTTCCTCAACAAGGAGGTTGATGCAGGCTGGGAACTTATGGAGAACCTTGCTCAATCTGATGGTAACTACACTGCAGAATATGACAGAAGTGTGAGAAGCAGTGTTGATTCCAAAGAAAGGCATAGGAAGGAAATCAAGGCTTTGAATGCCAAATTGGATCAATTCTTCCACCAGCAGAAACACGTTCACTTTGCTAGTGAGGATATTATCTTTCAGATTTAAGAAGGGGAGGGTAATAGTATGGAAGAGGTTAGCTATATTCAGAATCAGGGAGGCTACAACAACGGTTTCATCAACTACAAGACCAACCCCAATCTCTCATATAGGAGCACCAACGTTGCTAACCCTCAGGATCAAGTCTACCCGCCTCAGCAACAGCCGAATCAGTCCAAGCCTTTTGCTGCTTACAATCAACATCAGCGTTTTGTACCTAAACAGCACTACCAGAGCAGCTATCCACCACCTGGTTTTACATCTCACCAAGCTCCACCTCCTACAGCTCCGGATCAACAAATGACGAACATGCTGCAACAACTTCTTCATAGACAGGCAGCTGGTGCAATGGAAGCGGCTAAGAAATTTGGTGAACTCAACACCAAGCTGGATTACAACTACAATGCTCTCAACAGCAAGATTGAGACATTGAACTCCAGGATTAAGTACTTAGAGGGCAAAACTGCATCTACTTCCTCCACAACACCTATTGGACAACTTCCTAGCAAAGCAATCCAGACTCCAAAAGAGTATTGCAATGCCATATTTTTCAATGGAATCAAGTCCCATTGCTTATCACAAAGCTGCAGTTAGAGAAATTGAGTTTTGGCTTTATGGTTCAGATGCTCCCACCAATGCAATCGGAAAAGCGCTCCCAGCAAGAGTAGGCACTACTCCAGTCACTGTGGACAGTGAAGTTGACGATGAGGAGGATTTGAATTACAAAGAAGACCAAGAAACTCGACTGGAGGCTGACTCAACTAAGCATGTCGAGCCAGTAGGTCGAGCCAGCACACTACTTGCTGAAAAATCAGTTTCTTCTAAGGAAAGAAAATCACCTTTTGCTCTACCTCCATACAAGCCCAAACTCCCATTCCCACGAAGATTCAAGAAAGATAAGGACGTAATCATGGTTGAATACAAGGGTAGTGTTGATTGCATTGATTCACCAAGCACGACAAGGATTGAGCCTCAGTCTCTCTCCAAGCTTGGGAATCCTCGTATATTCTCCGTAATCTGCTTTCTTGGTGATTTAAAAATTGAGGATGCTCTATGCGACTTCGGTTCAAGTGTGAATGTCATGTCCCATGAGATGTTAAAAAGTCTAGGGATAAGAAGCATTACTCATCACCCATCACCCATCATTTTTGGAGACGCTCATTCACGAAAGCCACTTGGTCTTCTTGAAGATTACCCACTTAAAGTTGGGGATTGTATAGTCCCAACAAACTTCGTTGTTATGGAAATAAAGAAGGCCAACAAGCTCCCACTCCTCCTTGGAACCCCCTTCCTCAACACTACTGGTGCAAACATGGACTTCAAGAACCAAATGGTAGTTCTTATGAATGTGAATGACAAGGTCTCCTACCAAATAACAGCTTCTTCTAACAAGCTATGTGGCACAATCACTATCAAAGATGATGGCTACCGTGATGAGGAAGCAATGTACATTGGTACAATTGAGAAGGTCAATGAAGCTCCACCCCCAAAGGTTTATAAAGAGAAAGGAAGTCTCTGGAAAGAAAGGATGGAGCTGAGAGCACAATGAATTAGTAAGGGATCAAACCATTCATACATGGTCAGATCATTTCAGAGGAGATCTCAGTTCCCCTCCATGAACCACCATAGACCTAAGAAAAAGGAAGTCAAGCTTAGAGACTTTAAACAAGCTCACTTGGGAGGAAGTCCCATGTCTATCCATGTATATAATGGTTTAGTTTTCTTTTAAATCGTCGTTTAAATATGTTAATTCGTGTTTTTGGCTTGCTGGTATGATTGCAGGAGAAACTGAGCATTAAATCATGAAGAAAAGGAGGAGAAGAAACAAAGTGTGTCTGACTGGACCAACCAGCTCAACGACCTGGTAGAGTCAGAATGTTTGACTGGACCAACCAGCTCGACCGACCTGGTAGAGTCAGCATGTCTGACTGGACCAACCAGCTCGACCGACCTGGTAGAGTCAGCACCCTGTCTACATCTGACTCGACCAACCAGTTCGACCAAGGTGGTAGAGTCAGTGGTCGAGCCAAGCTCCCACACTGATTACACCAGAGAAAGCATGGAGGATTCAATCACCTCCTTCTTCTCCAACCCTTGAGGTACCAGCTCCATCTATCTTTGTACATATCATTTGCATTTTTTCTAGTATTTTTGTTGTTTCTTAAACCATCCTTCAGATTTTTATTACACAAGGGACTATGTGATTTAAGTTTGGGAGAGGGTTTAAGATGTATTTGACATGTTTATTGTGCTCTTATTTTTTAATTTTATGCATATTTGAGTCTGCATACATCTAAGGCATAGAAAAACCAAACAAATTCGAATTTTTTTTGAAAAAACTAAACAAAAACAGAGTGTTCATGTAGTTGCATTTGCATTTTAGGATTGAGTCTAGATTGTTTTCATATAGGACTTTTGCATATGCATAGGGGATTATGATGATTATAACCTTGTAAGCATGCTGATTCAATAAGATAATCTCAATGCCCTCGTTTCTAGTTGTCTAATGCATTTTGAATGAACTTGAAGTAAGATTGCACCATACTTTGAATGCACAGCTAGATTAGTCTTGTTCGAAGCATGCTGTGATTTGACACCATTTCCTATCTAATTGAACATGAATTTGACTTATAATTATCTTGTTTATGCATTGCATCTAAACTCATGGATACCACATACATACTTGGATTTTCTTTCACCTGTTTACCACTCTTGCTAATCCAAGTAGTTGTTCTCATTTTTAGAACAGTTTTCCTACCCTTAACCTAGCCTTCTTTCAAGCCATGTTTACTTTATTGAGCGTGTAAGACATATTTTTGAATGAGCTTGGCAGAAAGTGTTAGGTTTGAGCTGACAAGGATAGAGCCTCATGTAGTTCTGGTTTGCAATTTTCAAATCAGATAGGACTAGGTGGGAGTTTGATCATTGGGTATAGGGTTCTGCAAAAAGAGAAAAATATATATATCTGGGAATGATGTAAGAAAGAAAGAAAAAAAAAGGGTTAAGAGTTCTTAGGAGAGGACAAGCTGAAAAATGATTTGGTCTAGTAAAAGATTGTTGGAGCTATGCTAAGAATAGAATAAAAGAAAGAAAGGCAAAAAACCTAATGTATTAAGAGAAGAAAGCCAAAGCTGAAAGATAAAACCCCCTAATCTGCTAGAAGCATTAAGAACCTCTCCTTAGAACAAGAACAATAAGAAGAGAATGAGTTTGATCCAAGAGAAAGTTCAAGGCAGAAAAACAATTGCCAAGAGTCAAGGGTAGAATTAGGATATGTTTTTCTGGGTTTAGAACTAAGAGGATTAAGAATCACTGGTGTATTATTGGGAAGATGAGAATCGATCCTTGTATGCATAGGTTGGTTCTTACCTTTAGCATTCTGTTGAAGCTCATTCATTTTTCTTGAGTAATCCCTGTTTTGAAATGATTAAATCATATGAAAGGGACCATCTTTGTCTCTTAACCTTACCCTTGGCCAAATGAGTTCATTGAATGTGCATAGCTTGATTCATGGTTTCTGCTTAATTGAATGTTAAAGGGAATGGTAGATTTGAGTAGAGTTCATGCATCTTACATTCTAGAACTAGAAACTTGGACATTGAAATCATCTATTTTATCAGCATATTTTGATTCTGAATCCCCACTTTCAAACCTCTCCTCCAGCTTATACTTCTGTTTGCTTGAGGGCAAGCAAAGACTAAGTTTGGGGGAGTTGATATATCTACATTTTACATGTTTTGAGCATGCATTTATCATCTATTTAGCCTTGTCTCATAGCATATTCTCACAATTTCTGTCACCTGTTTCTAGTTTTGCATACTTAGAGTGTTTTGCATTAGGATTGCATACATATTGTATTTTGGAGCTGTATCAGATACATTCAAGGAGTGTTGAGGATGTTGAGGCAAAAAGGGAGAGCAGGAAGTAGGAAGAGCCAAACTCGACCTAGAACTCGAGCAGGAGGCTCGAGTGGAGCCAAAGGTGAAGTCTTGGACAGCCCACTTGACCCCCAGGTCGAGTCCCTACTCGAGCCTGTGCCTCAGGTGGAGTCTTGGAGCCCCACTCGACCCACAGGTCGAGTCCCCACTCGAGTGGACCAGAAAAATGTCGTCTTGAAGAATTTTAGCCCCACTCGACCAAAGCACTCGACCCCCAGGTCGAGTGCACCCCCGATTTTAGTTATTTTGTCTTTTTGTGATTTAGGGTTTTTCTTAAGACTATAAATACCTGATATTATCCATTGGGTAAGAGGGTGGTCAGCTGGGTTCTTCTCTCTAAACCTATTTCCTATTTTTGTAATCTGATTACTTGAGATCTATTGGTTATTTCTGTTTGATTTTCAGTAGTCTATCTATTCTAATCTTCATCTTTCTAGTTATGCAAGTTTTAATCATATCTGGGTTTTTGCTTTTGATGTTCTTCATGATAGTCTTTTAGAGTTCTTAAGGATGGGTTAGGTTAGGTGTAGAATCTTAGTCTCCTAGATGGCTTAGGCTTAGATTAGTTAAAATCCCTTCTGGATTAGTGTTCTTAATGCTAGTTGCCATCTGATCAATTGGAATTAGAACTTAGGCAATCTAGCGCCCACCAAGTGTTCGATAAAATGCCTGAACCAACTAATTCTAGAGATTTACATTCCTAACCTAAGAGATTGGTTGTCTAGGGTGTTTATTGGCTTTAATACACTGGATCTTAATGCCTGCTTGGTTAGATTTCGCTAAAGAGATTTAGGTCTGAAACTAGCTTAGTTTGAGGTTATTTATCATGAGAATGAATCTAGCCGCTGATGAATCTATTGTCTAGGGATTAGCTTAGATAGAATTTGTTTAGCACCTAGTTAGATTAAGAGGATAGACTAATCAATCCTTCCCCCATCCTTAGGACCTTCTGTTTAAATTGATTAAACTTTGTTTGCATTGTCCTGTTTTAGTTTATGATAGTCACTTATGCTCTGTCTTAGTTTTTGTTTATCTTCTGCAATGTTTTTAATTATTGTTCTGTTAGATTGTTAATCTCATTATCTATTGCTTGGCTTGACTTAATTGGTTTGATTACATCATTTCTAGTTAATAGCTCACCCATTTGGATTGACACCTTTCTGTGCTACAATGACAGTGTATTAGGGAATTGACGCATATCAGTTTGATTTACATCAAATTAACTTATTTCACTAGTCTCTATATTCAAACCCACTCTCGTAGTGAATGAATATGCATTTTATACAATCCCATCATCGAATACTAAGCATCCCTAGACTTCTGGTAAAAGCACACAAAGTGAATGATAGTCTATTTCCAGAGTACAGCCCACTCTCGTGGCGGAATACTCCTAAGATCTTAATCTAACTTGATCAGGGCTAGATCAAAGTTTACTCTATCAAACAACAAATTCGATACTAGCGAATACTCCCAACTATGAAGATCTGAGATCTCTACCCATTCTCGTGGCGCAGAAAATCTCTAATAGTACAACCACACCTACTAGATTTGTATATACACTTAAGCATCTCCCATAGGAGAATACTTAGCATTAAGATGCATAGAAAGGTAGCTAGATCGATTAAGAACAATCAAACATATATTAAACCCAGATCCCATCATCGACCACCACCCTAGTGGTCTAAAAGATCTACTCTAAGACAGAAGAGAATAAGTAAAAAAAAAAAAAACTCTTTATTAGATATGAAAAGGGGGCTACAAAGGATAAGAGATATTAGAATTAGGTTTTTGAATGTGTAGATGTTTGTGTCTTTCCAAATGAGATTACAAGTGATTATATAGTACTAGGGTTTCTTAGAACTCTTCAATTTGTCCTTATCATGTTTTTAAAAGCATAAAACTTGAGATGACACGTTGTCCGAATCATATCCCGCCACGTAGAAAATTTTCCACCTTTTTCGGAGGCCAGCATCGACCCTGATAAGTCGATGTTAGGGTCGATATTGTGCCTCTTTCTTTGACAGATTGATTCTTCTTCTGAGACTTCTCTCTGGAAATTCTTCGGACATAATATCGACCCCCACAAGTCGATTCTGGGGTCGATTCTACCTTCTTCGGACTCTGTGAAATCCTTCTCCGAATGTGCACGGTCCAAGCAATGTACCAATCTTTCCGAAGGCTTCAGTAAACTCCAAAAACATCCCAAACACTCATGTTTAGTTCCAATTACCAAAAAAACACATAACCACATGCAAAAACACTAAATGTTAGTTATAAAAGCTAAAACTAACTTATTCTAATGCATTAAAATATGTAAAATACGATGTTATCATACACATCAATATCATCATATGATTGTATTCTCTCCAAATTGTGTTTTCTTGTAGCTCCATGGAAAATATCATATGAGTGGCTTCATTTGTTTTTTAGAAAAATAATTCTTCTTCGAGTTCGCATAAATGTGTCTAACACACATTCCATGCTCCATCTTTGGTAACTCCAGCTCAACGAATTTTAGTAATCCCTAAATCAGAACCAAACATGTTTATATAAAAAATAATTTATATTTAAGCCTTAGTGAACACTAGAACTAGTTACAAGTTCCTTTTGCTAATCAGATACCACAATGTATACATCTTCGTCATTTAACCCCAAATAAGTCTTCAACCTCTTCACAAAACATAACCAAAACTTTGTGTTCTCATCATGAAAAACACTCCATATTATTCGATATATATACCATTGTCTGCATCCCTGCCTAAAGCAACCAATAATTGTCTCTTGATCTTTGATTTTAAGAAGCAGCCACAACTATTATTATTGGCCTACAGGTCTCTTTCCATGTTCTTCTTAGGACATCAAAACACATATACAACCTGTTGAACAAATCTTGATCTACATCATTCTTCATAGTATCAATCTCCATAACAAAATTTTTATTTGCTTATAATATCTCAGCAGCATAATCTCGGAGACGTGCGAACTGCAGATCATACTCTAACTTTATCCATTTAAATTCCTTATTCCTAATGATAGGAGGTTTTTACACATCTTCACAGGTTTCATCCGAGACGTAAATCTCGAGAGTTTAACCCGATTACCGCAAGTGCAAGGTTAAATGCAATTGTAGTACAAACGGGATCAATCCACAGGAACTGAGAATAACTACACAGAGAGTGCAAGAATAAATCTAATCTAGGCAAAATATAAAAGTTGGGGGTTTTGATTCTACTATCTAAAATACCTAAAATAAATAAAATAAATAAATAACATAAATAAATAAAGCAGATAAATAAGCTAAACTATTAAAATAAATGACTAACGAAATTAATCTAAATAAGCATAAATTAAATATCTAATTAAATGCATAAAATAAATAAACAATAATAAGATAAATGATCTAGGGTTCATGTTCTACCTAATAAGTTTATATTTGTCATTCTAGGGATTTTCCATGTCTTGCTAATCCACTCTCGTGGTATGCTAGACTCTATATTCAGATCCACTCTCGTAGTAAACTGAATATGCATTTCATACAATCTCATCATCGAATATTAAGGATCCTTAGACTCTCGCATCAAGAATACAAAGTGAATGATATATCTGTTTCTAGAGCACGACCCACCCTCGTGGCGAAATACTCCTAAGATATTAATCTAACTTGGCCAAAATCCAGATCTATTATTAATTCTATCAAACAACAAATTCGATACTAGCTATGTCTCTCTAGTGCACAGATCTGAAGGTTTTAACCCACTCTCGTGGCATTAAGTACTTCTAAACATACAACCACACCTACTGGATTCGATTGTACTCTTAAGCATCTCCGTTAGAGAAACTCAGCATTAAAGTGCACACCAGAGTAGCTAGATCGATTAAGAACAATCAAACATTACTAAACCCTAAAGCGTAGATCTTATCATCGATCTCTACCCCAGAGATCTAAAAGATCTACTCACTCATACCTCTGTGGGTGACAGCAGGATATGAATAAGAAGATATGATAAACAATAAACTAAACAGTAAAAGTAAAACAATGATTAAAAGAAGAAGAACTTTATTAAATCTACAAGATCTGTTTTGTGTGTGTTTCAGGATGTGTGTGTTGGTGTCCTTCTCTAGTGAGATTACAAGTGTTTATATAGCCTTTGAGATCCTTGGAATGTTCTTTTTTAGTCCTTATCTCATTTCTGGAAGCTCAAAACTCGAGATGACAAGGTTGCACAAGTCATATCTTGCCACATAAAAAATTCCATAGTTTTTGTGGATCAATATCGACCTTGATGGGTCGATATTGGTGTTGATATTCACTCCTTTTCTTCGATAGAATGATTTTTCCTCTTAGACGTTTCTCTGGAGATTTTTCTGACTCAATATCAACCTTAATAGGTCGATATTGGGTTCATGAAACAGTATCTGCCTTGATTGGTCGATATTAGGTCCGAGAGTTTTCTCTGGAAATTCTTCAGACTGCATATCTACCCGTACAGGTCGATATTAGGTACAGAAAACAGTAAAAACAGTGTTTTCTACATTTGCATCGTCTTGGACTGGTCGATGCACTAGATCTATGCTTGGCTCTATAGCTCCGAAAAACCCTTCTATGATCGTCTGCGACCATTGGAAAGTAGCTCCAACGTCCTCATGGCTTCTTAAGGTTCTTAAACACTCTAGAAACATCGGTTTTTCTCCAAGTACCTAAGAACACATAAACATATGCAAACACACTAAAACTATACTAAATGTTAGTTATATGACAGTAAAACTAACTTATTATAATGCATAAAAACGTGTAAAATATGGTGTTATCACCTAACATTTTGACATTGAAATATAGTAACTGAGATCTTCCACCATTCCTGAATAATTACTTCAAGCTTTAAAGACATGTAATACTCCAGTTTATCTATAATATTATTAACAAACAACCAAGTTATCACCGGGATCTTAATATCTCAATCTCCATTAGGGATACAACTATGCTTATCCTTTAAAACTCTAATCCTCCACATTGCATCATTTGGAAGAGATGAAACATACACTTGTCCTTTACAACCCTCACCACCAACACATTCAAACCCAATCCTACATGTATTTCTTCATATTATAACCTATTTGCAGGGCATAATCCGTGATGCATTCCTTGAATGCGATTCCATTGTAGAATGACTGGCCTAGATACTTTGTCCCATCACCACATGTGATGCGTGTAACCACTCTCTCTTGACCAAGTTGTTCTTCATCTTCGACACTCTCTGGGTACACATCGTGAAAAAAATGATTCTTTAGTTTCTTTAAAACCCTGTGCATGCTTCTCGATGTAAAATTCATCTCGATCCTCTGTTTCTTCCTCAAAATTTCGTTTTTAATGGTCATCTAGGAGGATTAAAGCCATCGCTAGTATTATCGGAGCTTCAATTTTGGATTCAACCTTCAATTTTTTCTGTTGCGATTCCGAAGGTTTGTTGAGAAGGGGAAAATGAGATTTTATATTTAAGTTTTTTTGGGTTAGGTTTTATTAGGTAATTAGGTTGTAATCGGGATGTAATTGATTTTAGATTATATTTAATCTGGTTTAGTCTCTTGTTAGTTGGTTAAGAAAACAATAAATCAAGCGAAACCGATGATTGTGGGTAATTAGGTGAAAACTATGAATTCGTGCCGGGGGAGGGGAGAGAGAAATAGGTGAAAACTATGGATGCGGGGGATATAGATTGAGATGTATTTTTTCCGGGACATCTAACACGTGGTCATAGATTGGGGTATATCTGGTGCAATGTCATATTTCTCAATGAAAAATATATCGTTTTCCCTTAAATATGTACTATATATTCTAGAATAGTTGGTGAAGAAAATATATCGAATCAAATCTCTAACTAAAATACTTTATGGACTCTATAAATAAAAATTAACTATAATAATAATGCAAATTATATGATAGTAAAACATAAATATGATATTTATTATAAGTCCTATTTTTATTTCGTAGGGCTCCAGTTATCTGAGGGTACCATATCATGTTATCAAAAGTTTGAGCTTATGCTTTGGAGTGTGATGTTTAGTTTTGAGATTGTAATATATTATCAAATAAATAGTGATCACTAGAAAATGTGATAAAATAATAATATAGAAACTTTTTAATCCATCTTTTTAATAGTAATCACTAGAAATATATATATATATATATATATAATTTTATTTATAGATTAGAAATTAATAAGATAAATTAAATGATCACATAATAACTAATGACTAAAATACCTATAATGAGAGATTAATATTATTCTTTGATGTAATGGCAATGTGATATAAATATTTACATTTTTTAATGTTTATTTATAAGTGTACTCTCCAAATAATATATATAGAGGATACAACTGATGCTAGTCATATTCAGTTGTACCAAATTTCAAATTTTGGTCGTTCGGGTCATGCAGATCGAGTCTTACTATTTGCACTACCGTATTTCTATTAATATTATTTACTAGTACAATTACATAATCTGATTATTATTTGGGTATTTTTGGACAAATGCCAAAAACTGTTCATAATTTTTCACTAGTGCCAGATGACACTCAAGAAATGCCATAAAGTACTGTGCATATAAAAAAAGACAATAACACCCCTGTTATTAAAAGCAGCGTCCGTTGAGACGATATACGACGTTTGGGCATACAATAATGCAAACTTCAGAGAGAGAGGACAGAGAGAGTTTTTTTTTTTTCAAAATAAATTGGTAATGCCAAAAATTCAGAAGAGAAAACTCTATTCTTAGAAGCGTTCGTAGATTCTTTGTAGCGATTAGCGTTTTTTGTTTGATGTCGGTGGAAGGTGGAGGGGAATCTGACATAGAGAATCGGTGAGAGTTGGAAGCGTTGGAAAATTGGGGCAAAATGGCAGGCGACGGGACGGTCTTCCTACAGCAAACGCTAAAGGAAGCGGGGCAAATGGGAACTGGGATGGTGGATGGAAATGCTAGTCAACAGGGATTCAGCAGGTAAGGTCATCTGTTTGTGTTTTAGGGTTTTAAAAAGTAAATCGAAGATTTCTGGGGGGAGAGGGCAATGGATGGCTAGATTGGGATAGATGAAAAAGAAAATGGGATAATGGAGAGGCGACGATGGCAGCAAAAAAAAATTCCAAAAATCACACAGACATAAATTTGAATTACGAGAAAGGGTTGCAGCGGGGCAATGATAGGGGATGATGGGGTAGGTGAAGCAGTAGTGGTAGAACAAGGATAGGGATCTACGGTGGAAGGAAGTCCTGACAAGCACGGAGGAAGAGGGAAAATGGAGGGAGAGGGAAAAGGTACGGAGTGTTTATTTTTGAGCAGTGGCGAAGTAGAAGATGATTGAGACGGTGATGTTGTATTTTGTTCTACAATCTCTATTGCTGGTTCGCTTGGTGTTCTTGTTGCATAATTTCATTTTTATTCACATTTCCATTCAAAATGTAGTGTGTGTCACTGTTGCTTTAGAGCTCTTGAAGGAAACTACTACAGAGAAGCTGAATTTAAATGGTTATGCCAATGCTGAAGTAGAAAGTGAATTCAGTTTCTAAGTCATTGTAAAACCGAGTAAGGGGAGCCTTTTATTCATCTCGAATCATCAACAACAAGAAGAGAGTTGTTTTCTTCTTCTTTATTTTATACTATGATTCTTCTTTGTCACATGAAAAGATCAAATGTGTTAACTTCCCATGCGCTTCAGCTTACTTGTATATGGCATAATTCTTGCTGGACTTATCCATCGTGGAGAAAATATTCGATGGACATGATATATAGTTGACATACATCTATGCCGATGGACATAATAGTCGATGGACATATTATACGCTTCGATGGACATAACATTCAAAAGACATAAGATTGTATGAGCATGATATATAACTATCGATAGAGAATTTTTTTGATGGACATGATATATAACTATTGGTAGAGAAGATTTTTGATGGACATACGTCTAGACCGATGGACGTAATTTCGATGGACTTATTATACGCTTCGATGGACATATTATATGCTTCGATGGACATAACATTCAATGGACATATTATTTGCTCGACATAATATACGAAGGACATACTGACCTAGTAGCCGGTGTTAAAAGTGACCTCAGACTTATGT
Organism: Boechera retrofracta; assembly: GCA_015832515.1. Lineage (NCBI taxonomy): Eukaryota > Viridiplantae > Streptophyta > Magnoliopsida > Brassicales > Brassicaceae > Boechera > Boechera retrofracta. Next base: position 391,998 of record JACCIV010031589.1, read on the forward strand.
TTGCAATGATGAACTTATGTTCACTGGAAATAATATTCGAAGGACATACACATCCAATAGCCGGTCTTTCTTCGCAATGGTCGACTTATGTTCACTGTATATATATGCTCGTGTATGTCTAGGATCATATAGATCCATGTAGTAATTTGCAATGATGAGCATGATATTTAGTTGACATACGACGACGGACATAATATTCGATGGACATGTAGCCGGTGTTAACAGTTTATACTCGGCAGACCCCAGACTTTGTCATTCGCAATGGTGGCTAATCACAATTAATGTTAGTATGCATCGCATTGCGTGGATTTAATTGTCTGTATTATGAACATATTATTGGGCGTAATATTTTTTGCTGGACTTAACTATCAGTGGAGAAAATATTCGATAAACATCTACGCCGATGGACATAATAGTCGATAGACATATTATACACTTCGATGGACATAACATTCGATGGACATAAGATTGAATGGACATATTATTTGCTGGACATAATATAAGAAGGACATGAGATATAACTATCTGGTGGAGAAAATATTCGATGGAGTATCGTTCCAGTTTTCCAGAGGAGTATCATTCCAGTTGGTTATGGGTACCATCCCTCTTATCCTGATCACAATACAAACGAGATTTTTCAACCAAAGTAAGAACAGAGTACTACTGCAGTGTTAAGAACTGTTGATTAGAAAAACACCATTAGAACTTTCAGACCAAAGATACCTTCTCATCAGTTGCTGCAGCTGAAGAACTCACTTCTCCTGATTGAACAAATAAGGATACAAGGGCAACACATTAAAGTTAAAAACCGATTCCCTTCGATTCTTATTTATTATTTACGGTTAACACTATCTTTCCAAATATATCCAAACTGAGAAGGCAAGATCCCATATTATAGTTCATGAATGGCACACTCGATAGTGTAAATAAGCGTTCGCTACTTCTATGAAGAGTGTCTGGTGTTTATTTACAAGAACAGCCGAATGACCTCATTGTAATAATTCTTTTACCTTGTAGATGCTGCTTACTCTTGAATGCTCTGCACAACTCGAAAGACAGATTAGCCATTGCCTCACTAGCAGAAAAGTTCACCATATTTCTTAGAGGAACTATTACGCGAGGCATTCCTTTGGACTTCTAAGAAACTAATCGCGCGACACCTAAAAAATTATGTGATTGAAACACACAAAATACAACACAACTAAGAATACCAAGATAAATAACGAAATGCTTTGTAAACAATTAAACATAAGCTAAAGCAGGCTGTGAAATCACACTCAACACAACAATTAAGAGTATTCAATAAGTTAGCAGCTCATTTTGATGTAAATAGTCAGAAATACAGTGAAGAAATTTTACCATTTGAAACTGAATTTTCTCCCAGGCGAAGCTTCACATTGTCGGATTTCAAAGAAGCGATCGTATAATCAAGAAACTCAGACCACGAACCACCAATACCCACAGTGGTTGTATAATCAAGTGCAATACCAATAACAAGCCATTGAGATTAATCAATCAACGGTTTATCCACAACAGAAAAATTCAAAACTTAGACAAAAGAAGGATTAAGCACAAAAAGAGAAGGGAGAGTAAACGAACCATATCATCTAGCTGCGACACGGAGAGGATCGTCATCCAGACGCCGGAGACGAAGTCAGTGATATGGACTGTTAAGTTATACGAATCGAAAGCGTAGACGTGGGAGAGACATCGCCGGAGAAGACCCGAACCCTGATCCGAGCGTTTGGGTACGACTTCTCCGAATATGGGTTTGAATTTCTCGAAACTCGCCATTTTAGAAGAAAGGAATCTCCATCATCTCCGATCCTCCGATTTGCCGATCTCCCTCGTTGTGAATTGTGATTCCGTCTCCCCTCTTTAGATAATGATCCACCATGATTTCATTTTTGAAGAATCTAGAGATTATTGCGATGAGATCGAGAGAGTTTTGTGTTAAAGGCAAATATAAGGGTAATTTTGTCTTTTTTGTTTTACAGCACAGTAATATTGTGGCATTTTTAGAGATCAACCTAAGGTTTTGACATTTTACGAGGTCACCAAAATTTTTATGGCATTTGCCGTAATTTTTCCTTACTATTTTATCCCATCGGACATATGAGGATTAGATTTTACTAAAATCATTTTAGTCCTTTTCTTTTTTTAGTATAGTAGCTTAGAAAGATTTTTATTGTAATTTTCTACGGGTTTCTCTTCGTTTAATATATTATTTAATTTAATTTGATTAATTACCACTGTATCAAAAGCTAACAAAGCTTAGATATCATCGAACGTCTCTCTTAGGATCTCAGTTTCTTTCTCTCTTCTTCCATCAATGGCGTCTCTGTCTACCTCTCTCTCTCTTTCCACGAATCCTCAACAACTCCATCCTTCATCTGGTAAACCTCTTTAATCTCTCGAAACTTTACACTAATCTTCATGCGATAGATTCTAGATTGAGCTATGAGATTTGATCGCTTATTCGAAAAAAAAAAACCCATGTCACGATTCTAATTTAGTTTCTTTAAGAACCAATTTTACTGTGATTTTTGATTCCCAAATCAATCCGAGAATGAAATCACACTTAATTGGCCTTGCTGCTGTTGTTATAGCCCTTATAGTGTCTTGTGTTTTCTCGATTTTGCAATGTTGGGTCCTCTCTTTTGCTTGCGCTGATTGTTAAAAAATTGGTTTTAAAATGAATAATTAGAACTTGGAGAGGTTTGGTTGAGTGTGGAACGTTTTTGTTTGTTTGTTTCTGAATCCATTTGTGTTGCCCATTGGCATAGTTTATGCAGATGTTGCAGCTTCTCTCTCGAATTCACTGATCTTTGTTCGTTCTTCGTGTTAGGCTTTTCTCTGAAGCCATGTGTCAGTGTTTCTTTTGGATTGAATCGTTGCAACAAAATGCATGTTACTGCTCCTAGAAACAAAAGGATCCTAACTATTCAATCAGCATACAGGTATAGAGTTTGATCCTCTTCTGTTTTAAGATTACATATAATATCAAAGTTATCTCAGTTTTGGTAAATTATTGTTTGAGATGTGCATAGTTTGTTAATCATAGGTCTGGTTCTTGTTTTACAGTTGAGAGTGTAGATGGTTTGACTATAAACTTCTTACTTCCTGATGACATTTTTGATATACTTCACTTTTCTAGTTGGCAAATTATGTTTACATAGACTGTTTGCAATGTCTAATAGCATCAAATCTTGCAGAGATGATGATGGTTCAGGCAGCACAGGCCTATTTGTTGGAGGGTTTATTTTGGGCGGACTTATAGTTGGTGCCCTTGGATGTGTATACGCACCACAGGTAATTTTCTGAATCACATGGTTTAGTTATAACCCTCTCTGCCCTCCTCGGCTAAGGTTTGACTAATGTATGATGTTGTTTTTGTGAATTATATCAGATCAGCAAGGCTATAGCTGGAGCAGACCGAAAGGATCTCATGAGGAAATTGCCGAAATTCATATATGACGAGGAAAAAGCTTTGGAGGTAAGTTGTAACAATCGCTATATTGCTATTCTTGGTTCACTTATATGAGTAATGTTTTTATCTCTTATTGTTGATTTACTTATGTGTACTGTTAATGCAGAAAACACGGAAGGTACTAGCTGAGAAAATTGCTCAGCTCAACTCTGCTATCGACGATGTGTCCTCTCAGCTCAAATCAGAAGATACCCCGAATGGTGCAGCTCTAAACACCGATGAAGTCGAGGCTACAGCCTGAAATCATCTGTTCTTTTAGGATTTGAATCACTTATTATGAACCAAATAATTGTTTGCTGTTTCCGTGTAATGTTATACAACTTTTCATCTATCGACAAACCAGTGGCTTCTCTGTTTTTCTTGAAACCGTGTGAAAAGTTATCATAATCATATGCCAAATCTGAGTTTGAGGAGACTATTTAATTTCCGGGTTACGAGTCAAAGAGGCAAAAGTATGACATGGAAACAATAATAATAGACTTGAGAGACCTGTGATGACTATAATTCAATGGTTCATACCATCTTATCCCAATTGTATCTTACCTACATAATAACCACATATTCTTTTGCTTCACTATTGACCATAGGTTGCTTTAGATCAAAATCAAAGGTGTGTATATGTATGTATATATACAAATGATCAAGAAAATGATCAGTGGCACTCCTAGCTTTTTTCTTCTGCAGTTATGGCCACACATGCATTTCTCGCCGTCTCCAGAATCCCAGTCACACAGAGGCTGCAGTCTAAGAGTGTCATTCACTCTTTCCCTGCTCAATGCTCCTCCAAGGTACGAACTCTCTCTATCTAGCAGATACCCTCTGTGTGTTATGGTTTGCTTTATCTGTTTCTCTTGCTATTACCTGCACAGAGGCTAGAGGTGGCTGAATTCTCCGGCCTGCGTATGCGCAGTAACGGTGGGGAAGCATCTTTCTTTGATGCAGTAGCTGCACAAATCACCCCCAAGGTGAAGTGATTGATTGAATCAAGAACTGTATTGTTTATATATGAATGTGCATGTATATATGATGAGTTTGTGAAAATATTAGGCTGTGACAACATCCACTCCTGTTAGAGGAGAGACAGTGGCCAAACTGAAGGTTGCGATTAACGGGTTTGGACGGATTGGTAGGAACTTCCTTAGGTGTTGGCATGGTCGCAAGGACTCTCCTCTCGAGGTTGTTGTGCTTAACGACAGTGGTGGTGTCAAGAATGTAAGTCCCTAAAAAAACCGAGAATTGAAGAGGTTAATCTCTATTGTGGAACACATTTGAAATTGATGGAAATTGCAGGCATCCCACTTGCTCAAGTATGACTCCATGCTTGGAACCTTCAAGGCTGAAGTGAAAATTGTGGACAATGAAACTATCAGTGTTGATGGTAAGCTCATCAAAGTCGTGTCCAACAGAGACCCTCTTAAGCTTCCATGGGCTGAGCTCGGCATTGACATTGTTATCGAGGTGAATTAATTTCTATCTAAAGCTGCATTGTTATGATGGCAAATCGCACAAACAAATTTATGGTATATGGTTTTGGTCATCAGGGAACAGGAGTGTTTGTTGATGGGCCAGGAGCAGGGAAGCACATCCAAGCTGGAGCCTCGAAAGTGATCATCACCGCACCAGCTAAAGGTGCTGATATCCCTACCTATGTTATTGGAGTCAATGAGAAAGACTATGGTCACAATGTCGCTAACATCATTAGGTTCGTTTTATGTTAAACCTCTCCCATCATGAAGACAAGAATTAGCTAGTTTTGAGTATTCATGCTTCATTTTTGGTTTCTCTTGGCAGCAATGCATCTTGCACCACCAACTGTTTGGCACCCTTTGCGAAAGTCTTGGATGAAGAATTTGGTACATTTTGCTTTTCTCTGCTCACTACATGTTTCAAAATTGTTTCTTCTAAGCTCATACGTGAACTGAATTACAGGAATCGTCAAGGGGACAATGACAACCACACATTCATACACCGGAGACCAAGTAATATCATTTGCACATACTTATTATCATTCCATCTTTGTGTGTGTATATTTGTAGAAACCTAACAAAAGAGATTGTTTGAATTATCAGAAATATTGCATAACTTGTATTTAGGAGTTAGAATTTTGGTTTTTGAATATAAGCTAGCAAAGCATAATCTAATCTAGGAGTTTTCTATGGGTTTGATCTAGTTCTGGATTCGAATATATCATTAGTTTTCAAACACATTACAATTTTACATCGGTTTTTCTATTTATGTTCGGTTTAACTTGGTTTCGGGCTTTCGAATACATGAAAAAAAATAACTCCATTTTGAGCATATTAGGATATGGTAGATTTATATTTTGTTATTTGGGTTCGGTTTATCGAGATTGAACACTCCTACCGCTTGTATTACAACTGTGATTTGACCCAATACATTCATTGCTCCAACCACTAGTAACATATATGTTTGAAATGAATTGTTTCAGAGGCTTCTAGATGCATCACACAGGGACCTAAGGCGTGCAAGAGCTGCAGCACTGAACATAGTGCCTACCAGCACAGGTGCAGCCAAGGCAGTGTCATTAGTATTGCCGCAGCTGAAGGGTAAACTCAACGGCATTGCACTCCGTGTGCCAACACCAAACGTCTCAGTGGTTGACCTTGTTATAAACGTTGAGAAGAAAGGTTTGACGGCAGAGGATGTGAACGAGGCCTTCAGAAAAGCCGCTAATGGACCGATGAAAGGCATTTTAGACGTTTGTGACGCCCCTCTTGTCTCTGTTGACTTCAGGTGCTCTGATGTCTCTACCACCATTGACTCTTCCCTTACAATGGTCATGGGTGATGATATGGTAAAGGTGGTTGCTTGGTATGACAATGAGTGGGGTTACAGGTGAGATTTTATATAAACACATTACATTTTATCAGTTTATAAATTTAACCTATGATTGTTTGTTTACGTTTGTGTTTGTGTGTTCGTGTTTTAGCCAAAGAGTAGTGGATTTGGCTCACCTAGTGGCTAGCAAGTGGCCGGGAGAGAAAGCTGTTGGAAGTGGAGACCCTTTGGAGGATTTCTGCCAGACAAACCCGGCCGATGAGGAATGCAAAGTCTATGAATAGAAAAGCTTTATTTTTCACCAAACAAAACTTTTATCATGAGTTGTTTATTCGAAATCATAAAATGCATACCTCTTCCATTTCGTTTATTGTCGAGTATAATATTATTTCAATGTTAAGGAAAAACTTAGCAATGCATATGTTGGTATTTTTGAAAATGATAAAAAAAAAGTATATGTTGCCAAGTAAATTGAGTTGAAAGTTGAAACACATTTTAGACGTCTCTTGGAATTTTTTTTAAGTTTTCTCATTAACTTTAGACGTCTCTTATTAAGTATCTGATCATCCACTAACCTCTTCATTAACTTAAGAAGTACCAAATTATACATTTTCTGCTAACATAATGTTAAAAATTCTCACTCTATCTATTTAATTTCTATTAAAAAAATTTTGGCTTCATAATCTAAGAAAATAAATAAAATTAGGTATGTAAAATGAGAGAAAAACATGGTATCACACTATCCCGGTAAGATGAAAAAAAATCACAGGGCTCAACACAATTAAACACAATAATGAAGTCTCTAAAATGGGGCTTTATAAAGGCCCAAAAACTTGTGCCGTCTACGAGAGAGAGAGAAGCATCGTGGTTCGCCATTGATCTGTATCCTCTGGTTACTCTCGTCAGTCAAGTCCTCCATTTTGGGTTATTACTTCTCTACGCTCACCAAGATCTTGAATTTTGTTAGCACAATGCCTGTGTAATGCCCCGTCAGTGGGTCCCCACACCCTATCAATGTGATCTTTAATAACATTTTCTCAGACTAGTGATGGACAAATTCACAATCCAAATAAAAACCACCAAAAATGGACAATATTCTCATATCACTTAGGGTATTTACAATAATTTTGGGTTCTATAATATTTGAATCGCCCCTATGAAAATTGGTATTGTTTTCATAAATTAAATATAAACAAAAAATGTTTGAAAGTTATAAACACATTTGAAAGATGATAATAGTGTCATGAGGTTTGAAAATAAGTTAATTGTATAGACAAAGTCTTCATGTGTTTCACAAAGAGGTCAAAAAAGTTTTAATTATTAGAGCGCAGGACTTGTATATGTTAGATTGAAACATTGTTTATGTGGATTGTTCGAGTTTTGGGAAAACACCTTCATCATCATGTCTAAACTTTCTATAATCGATTCCCATTTTTCAATTGCAAATGACGAGTTTCTTTGAAATAATTATTTGGGGTGAGGACAAGATACAAAAACTATTACATCATGTGCTTTGGAGTATAAATTTCAAGCACTAATTATGGCGATGCTTGTCGGTCAAGCGGATATAATCATATTATTTTTGAAGAGGACTGTACAATTGGTGGCTTACTTGGGTAGCGATCTCTTAACTTTTTTTTTCTCATTATTTTGTTCCTCATTGAATCGCATTGTTTTTTTTTTTACATTGTGACTAGCCCAACTAAGAAAACATCAAAAGTTTCATAGGATTGGGCCCATGAAGATCGGCCCAACTAAGAAAATATCAAACACAAAGCAAAAGCTTCCCATCGAGATCGTCTTCCTCAATTCATTCGCCGGCTCGATCGAGAGATTTGCAGAAGAAGAGAATAAAAGATGTCGTTCATGAGAGGAGAAGCCTTAGTCACGAGACTTGCTGCGCTCGCCAAATACGCCGTTCTTCCTGGAGCCATGGTCGCCTCTCTCATATATTCGCCGCCTGATTTGTCCAAATACTCCAAATCTTCCAAATAGGTCAGATTCGGAATCGCTTCTGTTGAGATATCGAATTCAATAATTTCTCATGTGATATTTTTGATTTATGTGTATTTATGTAATCGACTTGAGAATTGAGAGCTGAATTAGCTAATTTCGTGGTGGGGGCATATCAAATGTTATTGATCCAAACTGAGTTTTTAGGTAGATAAACTCAAAACTCATACTTAGTTTTGAGTTTTAGTTTTATGAACTCTGGTAAACTTGTTCTCTGATTTTGCAAATTGGAAGTGACAATTTTGTAGTCTGTTTTTTTTTTTTTTTTTTTTGGAATGAAATGTTAAATTGTATTCAATCAAACGCTTTTGTACAGAGACATGTTTTTAGAAGGAGAAATTAAAACTGATAATTGTTCACTTTAAGAGCTAAAAAGAACAAGTAGAATACCATAATTGTACTTAGCGATGATCTTGGTAAGGAGACCTGCTGGTCTTCCGATCTCACCATGTAGTCTTGTGTTTCGGCTTCCTCCAGGCATGATAAAGAAATTTTGTAGTCTACTCTATGTTACTCATAGAGACGTTTGTTTATGACTCTTATTGTGGGATTAAAATCATCTTCTTCTTCTTCTTCTTGATGCAGGTTACAAATCTCACAACTATGTGGCCTAAAGAGGTCCTTATCTCTTTCAAAAATGTTATTTCGTGATCGATTGACTCGAATGTTCCAAATAATGTTTCGTGGAAACTTTCTCCATTGAGGAATATTTGCACAAGTTATCTTGTTAAATAAACATTTCATTATGACTTATTGTTGTCGAAACTTCTTCCATAGATCGTTTTCATCGGTTGATTTGCTCGTTAATGTTTGTTTCGTCGTAGTTAGTTAATTGCTCAAATTTCTTCTTTGTCGATAGTTTATGGTGTGGGGTTCAACAAGTACCACGATTTTGTTGATTTGTATAATCTAAAGTATATTTGTAATGGGTCGAACTTTGTTGTAACAAGAAACCATCTTAAATGTGTACACCAAGAAGCCTTTTGCATGCCTTGCATCGGCAAATGTTTTGATGTTTATGCCAAATCCTTTAGGCTGTAATTGTTTTGGCTCGTTTTAATATATTCGAATTTTCATATAAATAAATATAACATTATTTTTTAACTCTAAAATATTTTACATATAATTTTTTATATATATGTTATTTTGAGATAATTCTATCTAAAATTCAGATGATTATATAATAAAGATGCAATAAACAAAAGCTATTAATTCTATGTAAAAACATAGTATCTAAAAAAGTTGAACCCTGCCAAACCTAACAGGGAAAATGGTGTAATTCAGCCTCAACTTTTCGGACGGTTTATTTTCCAACTTATACAAAAGAGATAATTACATAAAAACAACTTTTTTCATATGTTATATTATTAGGCTAACCTCTTAGATTTCAAAGTTTGAGAAGTTGGTAAAAAAACATAAAAACTAGTCTCTTGATTTATTAATTACAGAAATGCCACTGTTATAATTATTTTTTTTAACAGAAAGCGTATGACGATTTCCAAATCGCCGTTGAGGCCGGCGACGCCCTATTTGACGTCGACGACTATACCGATGATGGACGACGACCATGCAAAACCATTGACCGGAAATAATAAAGAGGAAGATGAAGTTGACCATTTGTGTACGTCGTCGTGACTTTTGTTACAAATATCGAGATGGTAGACTTTAGGAGATACATTATACGGTAGACTTTATTATGTAACAGAGGTAGACTTTGGGATATATATCGAGATGGTAGACTTTAGGAGATACAGATACGGTAGACTTTACTATATAATGACGGTAGACTTTGGAGAAAATATATTAACGGTAGACTTAATAGATCGCGATACGGTAGATTTTGGTGACATTTGGAGGGAAAAGGATTAAAAACGGTTCAGTTTTCCCGGTTAGGTTACTAGGATTTTATTACAGAGACGGTAGAGTTTATAAAGATAAGGTAGAGTTGTGACCAAGACTAGGTAGACTTAAGAACAGTTACTGTTACAGTTAGCGAAATTTGGGGAGATGTTAATAGGTTGTCATCATCTATATTTGGGGGGAAATCAATTAAAATTTTGATACTTCTGAAATTCTCTGCTGGCGATTCTCCATTCTTGTGAATCTTCGACTTCTCGCTTCTTCTCCGTCTTCGCCGGCATGTTCGCGGGGCTCTTCTCGTCTCTCGGGCGGCTTCTCGTTTTCTCTACGGTGTCTTCTAGTCTTCGCGGGCGTCTTCTCGTCTACTCTCCGGTGTATTCTCGTCTTCGCCGATGTCTTCTACTTTTTTCGTCATTTCGTGTTCTCCGGCGTCTTCTCGTCTTCGCGGGCGTTTTCTCGGCTTTTCCAGCGTATTCTCCTCTTCTCCGACATCTCCGGCGTATTCTCCTCTTCTTCAGCGTATTCTCGTCTTCTCCGGCGTCTTATTCGTCTTATCCGACGTCTTCTCCGGATATAGGGTGTAGAAAAAATCACGTATGTTCTCTTTCTCTTATCGTATCTTCATTTCTCTTTGGTTATGAATTTTGATAATGAAAGGAGAAAGCGAGGAAAATGATTATTCTAGTTGATATAGGTAGACTTAATAGTTTTGTGTAGGTAGACTTAACTGTGTGTCGTGGTAGACTTAACTGTGTGTTGTGGTAGACTTAACTGTGTATTGTGGTAGACTTAACCGTGTGCTGTGGTAGACTTAACGTTTTGTTATGGTAGACTTTACTTTGTGTTATGGTAGATTTTACTTTGTGTTATGGTAGATTTAATAATTTATATTTAGACTTTATTTATGGTAGACTTTACGTTTTGTAATTGTAGACTTTTCTGTTATTGTTGTAAACTTATTGTATGTTGTGGTAGACTTAATTGTGTGTTGTGGTAGACTTAACTGTGTGTTGTGGTAAACTTGACTTTCTGTTATGGTAGACTTAACTTTGTGTTATGGTAGACTTAATAATTTATGTTTAGACTTTATTTATGGTAAACTTTACGTTTTGTAATTGTAGACTTTACTGTCTGAGGCTCGGTAGACTTAATGGTTTTGTTGTTTCCTTTTTATTTATACAGACATGGCAAAAAAAAGGTCTGAATCAAACACTGAAGAGTACCCTCCTAGACTCTATGCACCCGGCAAATCACATGTTCTTAAAAGAAGTATTTCCCACTTCTGTCATTTATCAGACTTAACGGAGCTTCAAAATGTAATTGGTACTACTGTTTTCAACAACACAATGAATAATTCACAAATCGGAGTCATGCTGAAGCTGGCGGTTGGGAGATACAATTGGTGCGCCATGGTTGTCCTTTATTTGATAAGCCGCTAATTAGCTGTTAATAGGCCATACGAATTTTGGTCATTAATTGATGGTCGTCCGATCAGATTCTCTTTATATGAGTTCGAGGCGATTACATGCCTAAATTGCGCTTTTTTTGACCCTGATGATTCTTTTGAAGGGGATCACACCGAGTTTTGGGGGAAACTCGGTGTTCTATCTCATCAAGGACCCTCGTGGGAGGAGATGAATGCTGTTCTAGAAAAATGCAGAGAATGGGATTGCGAGACTAGGAGAAAGGCTGGGTTGTTGTATGTGCTGATAGTTGGCATTTTTGGTCTGCATCGCAATAACAGACTATCTTTGAAATATGCCAAACGTGTCATAGATGATGAAGCCTTCGAGAAAGTTCCATGGGGTTGGCTGTCATATAAGACACTTATAGGCTTCATTAAAACTTTGAGAATGGATGGAACCTCAATGTCAATTCATGGATGTGTGCATGCAATGCAAATATGGGCGTACATGGCTGTTCCAATACTTGGTGAACGCATAGGGAGAAAAAGTGAATTGCTTAACAGTGGAGTTCCTCTCGTACGGTGGAAAGGCGGACGCACACGTTTCACAATTGAGGCCATTATCCAGTCCGATAAGGAGGAAAACACCAACAACAAGGTTTGGTTGACTTAATTATTTGTTATGGTAGATTAAACTGTATGTTATGGTAGAGTTAATTCTATGTTATGGTAGAGTTTATTGTATGTTATGGTAGAGTAAGTTATGGTAGAGTTTACTGTATGTTATGCTAGAGTTTACTGTATGTTATGGTGGTAGACTTAATTGTATGTGATGGTAGACTTTGCCCATTATGGTATTATTTTTTGTTTTTTTTATGTAGGTACGAGTGTTGCATTTACTCGTGGAGAAGGCTTTTGAGGAAATTTATCCGTAGTTGCCAGAAGAAGAGGATGGAGTTGATGAGAAGCTACATAATATGCTTCGTGATATCTTTGCAAGGAGATTGGATGTAAGCAGATGGGGAGTAGAGGTTATGTCCTCAAACCAAACAAAAAGGAAGAGAAGAGAGAATGAAGTTGAACGGAGGAAGAGAAAATTAAAAAGCCAGTTGACATAGTCCCATAGTCTCAACCAGAGGAGAGGAGTGGAAAAAAAAAATCCATCCTAGCCGAGATTAGGAAGATTTCTGTTAGGTTGGCAAGAATGGAAGAAAATTAGTGTTCTGACAGCCTTCGAATTACCAAACTGGAGGAGGCCCTAGCCAAACAAGATGATACCAAACAAGACTCTACCAAAGATGCAGCTAGCAAAGATGCATCTAGTGGGACTGGTAGAGTAGAAAAAGTTGGTATCCCTGTAGAGAAGGCTGCCAGTGATGTGGTACGTAAGTCTCTATTCTAGTAAGTAATTTTTCTAAGTTACTTGAGTGTCAAGAAAGTATCACTTTGATACTAGACATTGTACTTGTACACAATTGAGTTTGAGTTACATCATAGTAGCGTTGTATTAGGCTACTATGGTAGAGTTGTTGGGTACTTGAGGGAATATAGTCTTTTTTAATGGTTGAGTTAATGGTATACTTTTTTAATACTCTTTTTATTAGTTACGGTAGATTTATGTAATCTCGGTAGACTTTTTATTATTCTTGATGGTAGATTTTATGAGAATTTAACTTTTATTTTTATTCATGGTACACTTTGCTAACAATGCTTAACAAATTTAACCACCATGCATACAGTCGTGGATGGAAATGTTTGGTACAGCGCCAGTAAAGGAGAAGGAAAAATCTGCAAAGAAGGAGGAGTACCAGACTCATAAGAAATCTACAGGGAAGGAAGAGCACAATTAGATTCCTGAGTCAGTGGCACCTATTTCGCTTGTAGACATCAGTGGCCAGGAGACACCCCCTATGAGAAAAGTGCCTCAACAGCAGCCACAATTTGTTGTTCCACAATTGAAAGACACGAGCTCGGAGTCGTTGAAACAAAATTTGGAAATGGCACTAATGAAGTATGATTCGGCAAACAGACTGAGGTCTGGTTTGAATAAAGAGATATCGGGTTTAAAGGAAAGACAAGATTTTCTCCCCCCACTCAACTTGATCCTTTCGTCGGATGCTCAGTTGTCAGGCGCTTGCTCAAAAAGTCGTATGACCCTTTTAAACCCGTTCATCCTGTTCGGCTCATGCACCTCCAGAACTACATTGAGGAAGACCTGTAAGTTTTTATTTTATGGTAGACCTTATGAAATATGATGGTAGACTTAATTGACAAGTGGTGGTAGACATACTGATATGTGATGGTAGACTTAATTGACATGTGATCATATACTTTACTATATGTGATGATACACTTTATTGATAAGTGATGGTAGACTTAATTGACATGTGATCATATACTTTACTATATGTGATGGTAGACTTTATTGATAAGTGATGGTAGACTTTTTTGTTATGCTTAATGTTAGGCATCCGTTTTGGTAGACCTTATTGTTATGTTATGGTAGATTTGACTAATGATATGGTAGACTAACTCAAAATTATTTTGACGCAGCGACAACCCCGTAGATCAATTTGATCAGGATGTTTTGTTATACTTAAAGTTAATGACACCCAAAAAACAATGGAAGGAGGAGAAGTTTGGCTGGCTGGAAACTGAGGTAAATATGTTTAATAATAATTTTAAATACTTGTTGTATTGAACTACCATTTAATCCTTGTTGTTCCTACTGCAGCATATGTCTATGGGGATGTCTTTCTTCAGAGAAAGGGATAGGCAAAACCCTACTCCTTACCGTCCCAGGATTGCCTTCATCAAGCCTTGGTTTACAAATATGTGGTGTCGTGACTATTTTAAAGATTTTAAACCAAATGAGAAGGCGTGGATATTCACAGAAGGATATATAAAGTTGTACAATGGTGGCCCCGACGGGAAGAAAAAATGGGTAGAAGATGTCGACATCTTATACATCTGCCATAATATCAAAGACTCATTGGATTGCTGTAGAGGTGGATTTACCGAGGAGGAAGATAACCATATATGATTCGATCGTCACTACTTACGATAAAAAAATTTCTTCCAGCAGTGTCGTCCATATGCCCGTATGATTCTCCTTCTTATTAAGCAGCTATCTTCTTTACTCGCGAATCAGAAAAAGAAAATGTCGGTGGCTGCCTTCAGTATGTACAAGAGGAAACAAATACCTCAGAACGTATAAACTGGCGATTGTGGAGTATATACTTTGAAGTATATTGAGTATCTAGCTCTTCGGCGAGGTTTTGAGGGCCCCTCTGACGCTACAATTGCAGATATACGCTTGAAATATGCAGCTGATTTCTTTGCCGAGAAACCATCCGACGATCTTACGTTCAGTGATCGAAACCCAAGGGTTGCTGATGGTAGTAAGGATGCAATGATAACAGGTTCGCAATCTGTGGGTTGAACTGTGTATAGCAGATGTGTAGGTAGACTTAATTATTATGTTATGGTAAACTTAAAAACAATGTTATGGTAGACTTAAATACAATGTTATGGTAGACTTAAATATAATGTTATGGTAGACTTAACTAAAATGTTTATGTTTTGTGGATGATTTAATGGTTAATATTTGTAACCCTAAACCAAGAATCTAAAAAATTATATAATCTATTGATCTGAGAATCTAATGTAAGGTTATGTAATGAACTTAAAAAAATTAGATTTGAAGTTTAACAAACAAGAAGGATACAGAAGTTTAATTGGATTAAACATAGTTTATTTGGATGAAAGTCTAGTTCAAAATAAAAAACAATTATGATTTTACAACACATGTTCTACTATTGTGACCTCTTTGATTGCATTTTGAACACAAATATTTTTTTCGCGGACGTTTTTTACTCATTGGAATCTCTATTACAGCTTTAATTCTTGACTTCTTAGGTCGACCTACCCTTTGGCGGTCATCAACACGAGGAACCTTGCAAACTTTCATAGCCACTTCATCCGGGATAGGAAGTGAATCATCTCTTGGCATTACGCTCATATTGTATGAGTAGGCCAAGTTATTATTGTGATAGTACGAGTGGCAAAGGGTGATCCGTGAAATCTTACATGTCTCCACAACTGCTATGGCATGTACGCAAGGAATTTTATCCAAATTAAACCTACGGTAAGTACATGTTTTCTCTGTCAAGTTAACAATGTGTAAAGATGTTCCGTTTGACACTTCTGACTAATACGCATCTATCTCTTGTACATCATATTGCTTTGCATTCTCGACTCTAACCTGATTCAAGTAGAAAAATGTACCATCACATTCCGGAAAAATCTACCATAAGCTTACATAAAATCTACCATCAGAATAATAACAATAACAATAGTGAAACATGGAACTCTACAATCAGATAAAGTAAGGCTATCATCATATTAGCTACAGCGGACAATCAAATAAAATAAGTGTAATCATCAGATACCCTAAAATCTACCATAAGATAAACTTTAATCTACCATCACATAAACTAAGTGCATCATCAAAAAGTCTACCATAAGATAACCTAAGATCTACCATAACATAACCTTTAGTCTACCATCAGATTATCCAAATCTACCAGTACTAACCTGGAGGAGTTTTTCAACTGCTTCTGTAAGCACTGTTCTAACTCGTGTTGCTTTTTTTCTCCTCTTTGCGAACCATCTTGTTAACATCGACCTTATTCCTTCTAGAAGTGGGATAATTGTTTCACCTCTTGCTTGGGAGAGCACTTTATTGATCGATTCAGCTATGTTGGAGGTTGTAAAATTGTACCTATTCCCGGGAAAGTGAACACGGCTCCACAAACGTACATCCGCGTGAATCAAATAATCATGAAGGGTAGGATGCACACTTTGAATTTGCTCCATGAAGGCATTAAACTCTGGATTTGTATATGCAGTAGCGGCCTTCTTCACTAGTCGAAAACATGCTTTTCCTTTGAACTTCAACAAGATGTTCTTATGCAAATGATATGTGTATTTACCGCGACATGAAAGTGGGTATAACTTATCTATCGCTCTTGATATTGACCTATGCCTATCAGAAATAATGGCAAGGTTTTCATTATCGGGGATAACACGTTATAGTTGTGTAAAGAACCACTCCCAAGACTCATCATTCTCAGTATCAACTACAACAAAGGCTAATGGAAATATATTAAAATTTTCATCTTGGGTGGTTGCAACAAGTAGATTACCTTTGTTTTTCTCATGCAAAAACATACCATCAATAACTTTCCTCATATAAATAAATCCTTCTATGCTGGCTCCAAATGCAATGAAAAGAAACTTAAACCTGTCATCTTGGTCAACATCAAGCTTAATAACTGTTCCAGAATTAGTTCGCCTAATCATATACAAGTAACTTGGTAGTTCTTCGTATCCATATTCTGGACTTCCTGTTATCAATTCTCGTGCAAACTTTAATGTACGATGTGCCTTCCACTATCCAACCCTTAGTCCATATTGTTTTGTCAGAGCATTAGCCACAAGATTAGGGATCACGTTCGCTCCAACTGAACCTACAAAATTTGCGTATAGACAGTCAAGTATGACTAGCTTGTCAACATCGGCCAGAACGCTGCTCCGCCACGTAAACTTTAATATGAAATTGATGACTATCTCCAACGGTCGTAGCTCTAATCCTCCATGTACATCCTTTCATCCAACACCTTACCGTATACAAATCTGGCGTTGTATGGTCCACATCAAAGTTAAATCTCTGCAAAAATGAAAGAATCTTCAATTTTAACTCCAACTCATCCTTTGTGGAGTAAATCTGCCCAACATCTAACTCAACTGAAGACAATTCCAATTGCGGACAGTGACTTTCTTTTTGTAATTTCCTTTTTTTTGGTGGGAGAATATGTTTCTCATCGGGATCAAATGATAGCATGCCCCTCACTTTAAATCTTCATTCTACTTTACCCACCCCTATTCTATATACCCTTTATCCATACAAAACATAACAAAACTCAAAACTACCCTCACATTTAAATATTAATATCTTATCCTTTCCCTTTTAATATTAATATCTCAAAAAAATTAAAAAAAATAAGAAAATGGAACCCACTACAACCACATTCTAATACATTTCTCTCTTCTCCTAATTTTTCCTTCTTCCCCAACTATCCAACATCAACATAAAGAGAAAAAAATTATTCAAGTCCAGTTTTGCTCGTCCAAAAGAAGGACGGAGGATGGCCTACGGCGCGTGGATTACCGAGCCTTAAACAAGCTCACGGTACCAGACAGGTACCCAATTCCCGTGATCGAGGAACGGTCCCTGATGACCGCTTATTTTATTTTATTAGAGAGAGAATGCTCCTGCTATAGCACCCACCTTTGGTCGAGATAGGGAAGAACTCTCGGTAGAGGGTTCAGGTTGAGTTGAGGCTTGGAGATTTGAGGGATGGATAATTGAGCTTACATCCACCATTGGAGGTCCGAAAGAGCTCTGTTTCTGCCATTCGCCGCTGCTTTTGAAGGTCGAGCTTTGTTTGAAACGGGATTGAAACCGTTTAAGCTCGGAATGGAGTTGGAGCTCGAGTAAAGCTCGTTTTAGTTGATTAAAACTCGTTTCAAGTAATGTGCATCATCAATTTAGAGATATTGTAGTTGGTGAGTGACGGATCTGCTAAATCGTAGCTCAATATTGTGTATTTCTTAAAAAATATGTACAACTGATATTATTGGTATTACTAAGATATTGTGTATCATTGATACAACTAGTATTACTAAGAAATTGTGTACTACTGATATAATTGGTATTACTAAAAATATTTTTATTACTGATATAATTAGTATTATTAAGAAATTATCTAATGTTGAATTTTATTACTTTCAGGGTACAATATATAAAAAGCAGCGGACTATCATACATTTTGACTATGAGGATATTATTTAAGGAAGGGAGATGAAGTAATATGGATTGAGGGTGGACGTTCAATAAAACGACTTGGTTCGGTTCAGAAAATTTGGGATTCAAAAAATTCGATAATATGTATAATAGCTCCGAATAAAAATTAAACTTAATTTGGTTCAGTTTGGTGCAAGATTTTTTTTTTACAAATACCAAATGAAATTAATGTAATTTCGGATTATTTCGAGTTATTCTTTTGTTTCGGGTTATTCGGTTGTTCTAATTATGAAGGTTTCATTTTAGAGTTATTTGATTATTTTGGGTAATTCAGATTATGTGATAAATATTTGATTAATAATTTAATTTAACTGTGCAATTATGTTTTTACTTAACGTAACTAAAAATTTAACGTCGTAAAGTATTAAAAATTATCCAAAACATGATTATCAATTCTTAAACAAAGCAATTTTTTACAAAATAAAATTAAATAAAATATCTGTTTTTTTCTATAAAATAAAAATTTCATATATATTGGCTTTAAATAAACTAAAATTAAAAACATTAATTTATGTGTTGGTTTAATCTGTTTGTATTTTGTTATACGTCAAAATTTATGTGTTGGTTTAATCTGTTTATATTTTGTTAAGAAAATTCTGTATAATCACTTGTTTGTTTAAGATTACTATGACTACAACTAAGTATTACTGATATAACTATATATATATATATATAACTAGATATTACTGATATAACTATATACATAAATACAACTTGCTATTACTGATACAACTATTACCAAGAAAAATTACATATATATAATTATTTTTAATATCGAAGTTACTTATATATGGTTATTGCTACTATTATTGTCAATTTAATTCTTAGATCTAATTTATTACCCAAAAAAAAAAATTCAAAATGTTTTGTTTTTGTTTTAAAATATCTTAGACATGTATGAATGTTTCTTAAACACTTAGACCATTATGATGTTAAACACTTAGACCATTATGATGTGAATCATACAAAAATCGTAATTTTACAAATACTTTTTTATCAAAATTTACTAACCTTAATTTATTGACTATTGTAATCTGTACCACTAAAAAAAGTTATCAAAAACGGAGTATAACTAGTTAAACTTGAAAAACACCAAAAATACAACTATGGATAAATAGATATTACAAGAAAACTGATTACTAAAAAATATAATAATATTATTACAGTGTGAACATGTGTGAAAATAAATATATTAATATTTTTTTAATAATTTTAAAAATATTTATATATATATTTTTAATGTTTAGTAATATAAATATTTTCATTTTTAGTTTAATAATTTTTAATAATATTTTATTTGGTGTACATAGTAATACCTAGTAATACATTTTTATTATATTACAATTTAACCAAATAATCATATAATTATAGTTATACGTTGTAATACCTAGTAGTATATTGTCAATTGAAATAGCAGATTTTTCGGTTTGCTATCTGTCAAATGCCTTAATGCACTAACATGTCATTGTAATACAGAAAGGTATCAATCCAAATGAGTGTGTTATTAACCAGACAGGATGCAATCAAAACGTCTAAGTCAAGCCAAACAAGTTGTAAATGGTAAAACTACCAACCTAGCAAAAGAGAATCAAAAGCAAGAACATGAACTAAAAACAGAACAAAAACAGGGGAGAAACAGAGCAAAGCAGAGACGAATAACAGAGCAAAAACAGAGTGAAAACAGAACGCAGAAAACAGACATAAATCAAGAACAAGCAGGTCTTAAGGATGGGGTTGTCAGTCTAACAACCTAATCTAACCAGGGGCTTAACAAAAACTATCTAGCTAATCCCTAGACAATAGATTCAACAGCAGCTAAATCCACTCTCGTGGTAGATAACCCCAAGCTAAGCTAGTTTCAGACCCAAATCTCTCTAGCGAAATCTAGCTTAGCAGGCACTAAGATCCAACCTATTTTAGCCAATAAACATCCTAGACATCTAATCTCTTAGGCTAGGAATGCAAATCTCTGGAATTAGCTGGTTCAGGCATTTCATCAAACACCTTCTGGGTGTGGAAAAACCTATGATCTAATCTCAATTGATTAGAGAAAAATTAGCACTAAGATCACTAATCCAGAAGGGATTTCGTCTAATCTAACCCTAAACCACCTAGAAGATTAAGATTCCAACCCTAGACCTAACCCATCCTTAAGAACCCTAGAAAATTACTCACAGATCATGATGATCATCAAAAGCAAAAACTCATAAATGAAAATAACTTGCATAAGTAGAAAGATAAGGAAGAGAAGAGATAGAATAGAAAGATTCAAACACAAATACTCAGTAGAATCGAAGATACAAGATCCAGAAAGCAAGAACAGATGAAGAACACTTAAGAAAATCTAGATTGTTGCCTAAAAACGAGTTTTTTCTCTCTTAAAACACTTAGAGAGTATTTATACTAAATGATAAAAAAAACTAAAACACAAAAGGACAAAATAGTAAAAATGAGCAGGAAGGAGGGCTCGACCATGGGTGATCGAGCTTTGTGCTCGAGCTGGGCTAAATTCAATATTGCATTTTTATTCCTCAGGCTCGATCAGGGAGCTAGATCAAGAGTGATCGAGTTGCCTCCGAAATCTTCAAGACTCCAACTTTATGCTCCAGCTCGATCATGGACTCGACCAAGAGTGGTCGAGTCGGACTTCTGCACTCCAAGACTTCATTTTTCTGCTTCAGCTCAATCATGGGCTCGACCAAGAGTGGTCGAGTCGGACTTGAGGACTTCAAGACTGCGTTTTTATGGCGGACTCGATCAGGTAGCTCGACCATGGGTGGTTGAGCCAGGCTTCAAAACTTCAAGATTCCGTTTTTCTTCTCAGCTCGATCTCCTCCTTCAAGGTCTGTAATCGAGTCAGAACTTCTCCTTCTCCATTTGACTCCAAAGTCTCAATTATCCCTTGATTGTACCTGAAAAAGGTCTAAAATACAAAATGTATGCAAACCTAATGCAAAACACCCTAAGTATGCAAAACAAGAGATAAACGCTAAGAACAAGCTATTAAACAAGGCTAAACGAATGAATAATGCAAGCTAAAACTATATAAAATGCAGATATATCAACTTCCCCAAACTTAGTCTTTGCTTGTCCTCAAGCAAACATAAGAATAAAAAATGGAGAAGAGGTTTGAAAATGGGGATTCAGAACCAAAGCTTGCAGATAAAACAGATGATCTCAATGTCCAAGTTGCTAGTTCTAGAATGCAAAGTATATGAACTCTACTTAAAAACTTTAGCCATACTCTTCACAGCACAATTTCAATCAAGCCTCATCCTAGACAAGCATTCAAATCTACCATTCCCTTTAACATTCAATTAAGCAGGAACCATGAATCAATCTATGCACATTCAATGAACTCATTTGGCTAAAGGTAAGGTTAAGAGACAAAGATGGTCCCTTCCATATGGTTCGATCAATTCAGAACAGGGATCTCTCAAGAAAAGGAATGAGCTTTAGCAGAATGCTAAAGGTAGGAACCAACCTATGCATACAAGAATAGACTCTCACCTACCCAACCATACATAAGTGTTCCTAACCCTTAAGTCTAAAACCCAGAAAGTCATCCTAATTCTACCCTTCACCCTTAGGCTTTTCCTTTGAATTTTCCTTGGATCAGATTCATTTTCTTTTCATTTTTTTTTTCTTTTTGTTCTTGTTCTAGGAGAGGTTATAAAAATACTTCTAGCGGATTGGGGTTTTTCTTATGGTTTTTCATGACCAGCTTAGGCATTTTTCTATATTTTTCAGACCTTAAGCTTTTTGTCTTTTCTTTTCTTATACTTAGCACATCCCCTAATGCTTTATTAGATTCATAAACATTCAGATCATTCCCCTCCTAAGAACTCTTATCCTTTTTCTTTCATCTTTCTCCAAGTTTTTTCATTCTTTTCTTTTCACAAAACCAAACCCTTATACCCAATGATCAAGATCCCACCTAGTCCTATCTCATTCGAAAATTGCAAACCAGAACTACATGAGATTCTATCCTTGTCGGCTCAAACCTAACACTTTCTACCAAGCTCATTCCGAAATAGGCCTTACACACTCAACAAAATAATATCATGGCTTGAAAGAATGCTAGGCTAAAGGCATGGTAAAACTGTTCTAATGATGAGAACAGCTACTTGGATTAGCAAGAGTGGTAAATAGGTGAAAGAAAATCCAAGTATGTATATGATATCCATGAGTTCAAATGCAGTGCATAGACATGATAATTGCAAGTCAAGTTCAGGTTCAAATTTGTAGGGAATGGTATCAAATCGCAGCATGCTTCAATTGAGACAATAATTTAGTCGTGCATTCAAAGTATGGTACAGTCTTACTTCAAACTCAATAACAAAGCATTAAACAACTAGAAACGAGGGCATTGAAATCATACAATTGAATCAGCAAGCTTACAGGGTTTAAATCATCATAATCCCCTATGCATATGCAACAGCCCTATATGAGAACAATCTAGACTCAATCCTAAAATATAAATGCAACTACATAAACACTCTGTTTTTTTAATCTTTTTTTCGAAAATTTTTCAAATTTTTTGGTTTTTCTATGCCTTAGATGCATGCAGAAGAATTAAAAATAAGAACACAGAAAACAAATCAAACACATCTTAAGCCCTCCCCCAAACTTAAATTACACAGTCCCTTGTGTAATAAAAATTTAGAAGGAAGGTTTAAGAAACAACAAAAAGCAAGAAAGAAATGCAAGTGATATATACAAGAATGGATAAAACAGGTACCTCAAGGGTTGGAGAAGAAGGAGGAGATTGAATCTTCCATGCTTTCTCTGGTGTATGCAGCGTGGCAGCTTGGCTCGACGTGGTGATCGAGCTGCATGGTCGCGCCAAGCATGGGCTGGTGGTTGGCTCGATCACCTTGATCGAGCTGGGTGCTCGAGCTAGCCCGTCCGCTCACGGATTTACTTTTCCTCTGCCGTGCGTACTGCTTAGGCTGTTGTCTTGGCTCGAATGAAGAAGCTCTTGGAGGTTCCATGGATGCACGAGGCCTTGGCTCTTCACGAAATGAACCACTTCCCACCAGTACTCGTTTGGGTAGTACCACTTTCTTGGAGGAAGGCGCACAGAACTTTAGCTGGAAATCTTTGAGGTGATCCCTCACTTCTTTCATCTGGTCCTTTAGATACTTCACTGACCCCTTCAAAGCAGCAATGGTCTTGCCTTGGAATTTGTTCCATTTCTGTAGTATGCCAATGCGCTTGTGTGCTTCCTTCAAGGTTGGGCTAGATGAAGGCTGTAGGCGGTATTCCCCAAAACCGAACTTTCCCGATGCATTATCCTCTGAATCAATAGAATCACCGGAATTCTCTTCTAGCTGTTGTGTTTCTTCATATGGGTTATAGAGCCTGTTAAGTGGAGGAGAGAAATCGATGTTTTCTCCCAATCTAACCTTGGTTACATCAGTGCAAAGGAGGCGCAAGTGGGCTTCACCAGCTGTTGGGTGAGTGAATTTGTACATAAACTCATCAATAGGCCAATTGTGATCTAGAAATCAACACCTCCTCAAAAATCCAATATCGATCCACCTGGGCGGATGTGGCTCTGATGTGAGCTCTACACCACATGCAACAAGAATTGGAGTGATGATACCTCCAATGCTAAGTTCTCCTTCTGTATTCATCCTGTGCATCCCCAATGCCCAATCCTTGTAGTAGAGCAGCTGTTCCAAGAGAATAAAGGTGAGGCTTGCATCAGCTCTATCGCCTTGCATTTCCAGTCCTTCTTTTGTGTGAACCAGAACCTCTTTTAAGCATACATCCAACATTCTCAATTCCCCTTCATTCAGATTCCCTGTAATCGTCCGTGCAAATAATGTGCTAGCAATGGCCTTGTGAAGGTATCTAACCACAGGGCTTCTTATCTGGGAGCTCTTGCTTCTTGATGACAGATAAGGCTTGGTGTCATCACTAATGGTTGACCACAGTTGCTGCAGCTCCATATGGTCAATATCTTGCAGCGTTTTTGTGCCACTCGGGAATCTATATAGAGTATCCAACTCCTTTATAGTGAGGGAGTAAAGGAAACCCCTGCAGGTGAAGGTGATAAAACCCGGAGTTCCGTCAGATTCATACTCCGGTTCGTCTTCATAGAAGTGGACCTTGAGAGATGAAAGGAAATGGCATGTCTCTTCTTTGTAAGCTTCGAGCTGTATCCTCATGAACGCGCTTAAGCCCCCCATTTCATAGAGATATTCCACATCTCTGGCAATACCAAGTTTTTTACAAGTTTCTCGGTGAGGGTACCTTGTTCCTGCAAAACCTCTAGCAAGGAGTATGGTCAGGTACTCTTCTGGGGAAAGTTGTTTTGGCTTCTTTTGTGACTTCTTAACCAATTTGGGCTCATCCTCCTCGGTCTCACTGCGAACTTGCTGCGTGCTGGGCTCCATCGGTTTCTTTCCACGGGCTACATCGCGTTTTGCTCGTAAGAACTCCCTGGCCAAGCGTTCGTCACGTTGGCTCGAAGTGTCGGCTCGAGTTGGTGGGCTCGAGCTAGGCAACGCGTCAGTCTTCTTGTCGCGCTGGCTCGATCCCCTGACTCGACCATGGTTCGTCGAGCTAGGTGCAGCTTCTACCTCCATGGGTACTCTGCTTAGAGAAACAGGTCCTCTTATCTACTGAAACTGCTTGGCCATGGCTTTGGCGGATGAGCGACAAGTTTGAGGTGACTGTTGGGACCTCTTTGGCTTGATGAAGAGAAGTTGGTTGATCATCTTGAAGGATCTTGAAGCAAAACTCGGGATTCAGATGAGAAAAAGATTCTGGCGAAAGGGAGAGGTTGCTTGAAGTTTCTTATATAGGCAAAGAAAAGGCTAGATGACAAGAGGGGGAGCGTATGGAGCTTCATTTGAATTTCGAAATTTAAATTTTTGAGCGCCCAAGGCTTGACTCGATGTGGTGACGCGACCGCACGTGGTCGAGCTTGGTGCTCGATCTGACCACTCGACCCCACCTGGTCGAGCTGTCCCATTGGCGTTCAAAATTTAAATTTTAAATCTCCCTCCATCTGACTCGATCTCTTGGCTCGATCATAGGTTGTCGAGCTGGGTCATCGAGTCAGACCAATTTCGTTCGTTTCTTCCTTCTCTTTGCGATTCAATGCTCATACTTTCTTGAAATCACAAAAATAAGCCAAAAATAAGAAGTTAGCACACTTATTCGATGGTGTAAAAAAGAAAAATTGAAGCAATATATACAAGGATAGACATGAGACTTCCTCCCAAGTGAGCTTGTTTATAGTCACTAAGCTTGGCTTCCTGTTTACTCAAGTAAGGGGAGGTTCATCCAGAGGAATTGAGGATCCTTCTGGAATGATGCTGTCAGCCATGTACGGTTTGAGTCTTTGCCCGTTCACTGTGAACTCGGATTCATTTTTCCCGATCAGAGTAATCGCTCCATAGGGTGAAACTTCCTTGATGCTAAATGGTCCTAACCATCTAGACTTAAGCTTCCCAGGAAATAATTTGAGCCTAGAGTTGAACAGAAGCACCTGATCACCAGCTTTGAACTCTTTGTGCAAAATCTTCCTGTCGTGGAAAGCTTTAGTTCTCTCCTTGTACACCTTAGAGCTCTCATAAGCCTCTAGTTTGATCTCTTCAAGCTCGTGCAAATCCATCGCTCTTTTTTCTTGAGCAGTCTTGATATCCAAGTTCAGAAGTTTCGTTGCCCATAGTGCCTTGTACTCAATCTCAACTGGTAGATGACAAGCTTTACCGTAGAGTAGTTGGAACAGTGTTCTCCCAATTGGTGTCTTGAAAGCTGTTCGATATTCCCAGAGAGTCTCATCAAGCTTAGAAGACCAATCTCTCTTTGAAACCCCTACCACTCTCGCCAAAATGGCCTTGATCTGCTTGTTGGACACTTCCACTTGCCCACTGGTCTGAGGATGGTATGGTGTAGCCACCTTGTGCCTTACCCCATCCTTCTTCAGAAGGTTCTCAAAGAGTTTGTTGATGAAGTGAGACCCTCCATCGCTGATCACTACTCTTGGCACTCCATATCTGGGGAAGATGACACTTTTGAACATCTTCAAAACTACCTTTGCATCATTGGTATTGCTTCAACCCATTTGGAGACATAATCAACAGCCACCAATATGTAACTGTTCCCGTAAGAAGGCGGGTTGAAGGGCCCCATAAAATCAATGCCCCACACATCAAATACTTCAACTTCCAGAATTGGGTTCTGAGGCATCTCATTCCTTCTAGTGATGTTACCCATTCTCTGACAAGGATCACACTTGGTGATGAAAGCTTGAGCATCCTTGAACATCGATGGCCACCATAAACCTGCTTGCAGCACCTTTTGCGCAGTCTTGAATGTAGCGAAGTGGCCTCCATATACTGAACCGTGACAATGCTCTAGAACTCCCCTTACCTCTTCTTCAGCTATGCACCTTCTAAATAGACCATCTGAACCTCTCTTGTACAAGTAGGGCTCATCCCAGAAGCAATGGTTCACACCTCTTAGAAACTTCTTTTTCCTGTAAGCATCAAGACCTTCAGGAATTTCGCTGCTTACAAGGTAATTGGCAAAATCTGCATACCAGGGCCTCTTTTCTTCTACTATCATGACAACTTCCATGAATTGTTCATCAGGCATGGAATCATCAATTGGCGTTGCATCATCAATCCTCATTCTTGACAAGTGATCCGCTACACCATTCTCTATACCCTTTTTGTCGACAATCTCCATGTCAAACTCTTGAAGCAAAAGGATCCATCTGAGCAATCTTGGCTGAGTCTCCTTCTTAGCATAGATATGTCTGAGTGCTGCATGGTCTGTGTAGACTATCACCTTGGAACCCACTAGGTAGCTTCTGAACTTCTCAAAAGCAAAGACAACAACCAGCAACTCCTTCTCCGTTGTTGCATATCTCCCTTGAGCTTCATCAAGTGTTCTGCTTGCATAATAGATTACATGCAGCTTCTTGTCAATCTTTTGACCCAGAACAGCTCCCACAGCATAATCCGAAGCATCACACATGATTTCGAACGGATAATCCCAGTTTGGTGCTTGGACTATTGGGGCTGAGACCAAAGCTTCCTTAATCAGCTAGAAAGCTTTCAAACACTCAGAATCAAAGATCAACTCTTGTTCCTTGCACAGTAGCCTAGTAAGTGGTCTAGCTATTTTTGAGAAGTCTTTGATAAACAGCCTATAGAACCCAGCATGACCCAAGAAAGTTCTGATATCCTTGACGTTCTTAGGTGGCTGTAACTGCATCATCACATCAACCTTGGCTTTATCTACCTCTATACCATCCTCAGAAATTCTGTGCCCCAAGACAATCCCTTCTCTGACCATGAAGTGGCATTTCTCCCAGTTGAGAACTAGATTTGTCTCTTCACACCTAGTAAGCACCCTGCAAAGATTAAACAAGCAGGAGGAGAAAGAGGAGCCATACACGGAAAAATCATCCATGAATACTTCCACGATCTCCTCAATTAAATCTGAGAATATAGAAGTCATGCATCTCTGAAAAGTAGCAGGTGCATTACAAAGACCAAAAGGCATTCTCCTATACGCAAATGTTCCATATGGGCAAGTAAAAGTAGTTTTTTCCTGATCATTGGGGTGAATTGGAATTTGAAAAAAACCACTATACCCATCTAAGAAACAGTAATAAGGGTGATTTGCAAGCCTTTCTAACATCTGATCAATGAATGGCAATGGGAAATGATCCTTTTTAGATGCAGCATTCAATTTCTGGTAATCAATACACATCCTATGACCAGTGATAGTTCTAGTGGGTATCAGTTCATCCTTATCATTCCTAACAACAGTTATACCCCCTTTCTTTGGAACACAATGCACAGGAGAAACCTAAGTACTATCAGATATAGGATAGATGATTCCAGCTTCTAACAACTTAAGAATTTCCTTTTTAACTACCTCTTTCAAATTCGGGTTCAATCTTCTCTGAGGTTCAATGCTAGCATACGATTCATTTTCAAGGTGAATTCTATGAGTACATAAGCTAGGTGAAATTCCTTTGATATCATCCAGTGAATACCCAATAGCTTTTCTAAACTTCTTAATTCAGTCAATAGCAAATATAATTCATCATCACTAAGCATATCATTTACTATGACTGGATATGTAGAATTTGGCCCAAGAAAGGCGCACATTAGCCCAGCAGGAAGAGTTTTGAGGTCTACCTTAGGCGCTCTGAGTTCTGACCAATTATCCGACGCAGAGTGGGTTGACTCGATGGTAAACTCGAGCTCTGTGGTCGAGTCTGCGGTGGTGAGATGGCTGACTCGACATAATTGGTCGAGCTGGGTGCTAGCGCCAGTACGTTCTGTAGCAAAAACCTCCGTTTTGACCCCAATCAAGTCTTCAAAGACTTCTGACCCTTCCAAAACCTTATGTGAGTCCAAAATCATTTCATAACCCAAGGTTTCGTGGTGTAGGTACCCATCTTTCCCACTCTTGGTTAAGGCAGTTCGAAGGTGGTCTTCCTCATTAAGTTCTTCGAGAAGTTCGTCAGCAAGTTGATCCATTTCCTCAACATAAAAAATATGTTCTTCTATTTCTGGCTTTCTCATAGTGTCTTTGATGTCAAATGTCATCTTGAAGTCACTCCCGAGATTAAGATCAATCTTTTCCTTTTGAACATCAATAACCGCTCCAGCTGTGGCTAAGAAAGGTCTTCCCAGAATAAGGGGATCTTTTGGTTCTTCATCCATCTCCAGCACTATGAAGTATGTAGGTATTTCAACTGTCCCAACCTTTAGAAGTAGATCGTGTAGCATACCGTGAAGAGTTCTAACTGATCTGTCTGCAAGCACCAAAGAGATGTTGCAGGACTTGTAGTTACTGAATCCTAACTTCTTAGCAACTGAGAGCGGCATGAGACTGATATATGCTCCAAGATCACAGAGAGACTTCTTGAAGTTCAATGGCCCCAAAGAGCATGGTAGAGTGAATGAACCAGGATCACTTAGCTTCTCCTTGATAACCCTCTTCTGTATAATAGCACTGCACTCTTCTGACAAAACCACCATACTCTGAACCTCCTTGGCTTTCTCGTTTACTGCATCCTTCAAGAATTTTTGATATGCAGGAAACATTGAGAAGGTATCAATGAGAGGTATCCTAATCTCTGCTTCCTTCATGTGCTTGTCAAAAAGTCCTCTATACTTATCCATTATCTCCTTTTTGAATCGTTTTGGAAAAGGCAGTTTAGGTTTGTAAGGAGGAGGGACAAAGGGTACTTTCTTTTTCTCTGAAACATCAGGTTTTGCAGCAGGTAGAGGGCTGGCTCGACCTAGTTGGTCGAGCTGGGTGCTAGAGTCAGTCTCTAGACACGTTTTTTCGGGTACTTTGCAGCTCAAATCCTTCCCATCTTCAATCTCACTATTGATATAGGTCAATTTCTTACTAGACCAAGTTTTCGTTGTAGTAGTAAGGTGTCAATCCATAAGGGTGAAGATGTTAACCAAAAAGGATGCGATCAAGCAATTCAAGTCAAGCCAAGCAAATAGCGTATTGGGGTCTAGCAACCTAGACAAAAACTGAGAATGGACACTAAAACAGGTACCGTATAGGACTAACAAGAACTAGCAGAAACCAAGCAATAACAGAAATAGCATATGGGGGTAAAGAGCAGCGTGTAGGACTAGCAGCAAATTCAACAATGCAAGAGAAGTTCCTAAGGATGGGGGTAATCGACTCAGTGTGTCCTCTTAGCCTATTCAAGTGGTTTAACAAAACTCAATCAAGCTATTCCCTAGACATCAAACATCAAAACCAGTTAAGTCCACTCCCGTGGTAAGTAACCTCAAACTAGACCAGTTCCAGACCCAATCCCTTAGCGAAATCTACCCTAGCAGGGAATACGATTCAGTTCAATATTGTCGATAAACACCCTAGACAACTAATCCCTTAGGCTAGGTATGCAAATCTCTAACATTAGTTCATTCAAGCATTTTATCAAACACCTTCTGGGTGGAAAAACACCTAAGTTCTAATTCCAATTTATCAAAAAGAAACTAGCATTAAGAACACTGATTTAGAAGGGAAATCAAACGATCTACACTTAAACCACCTGAAAGACCAAGATTCTACAACTAATCTATCCCATCCTCAAAAACCCTAATGACTACTCAAAACTCATGAAGAACATCAAGAACACAAACCCAGAAATCATAAAAACTTGCATAGATGATAGAAATAGATAGAGATAATGATAGAACAGAAGGAACAAACTCAAAATAACAAGTAGAAATCAAATTACAAGTTCTGGAAACTAAGAACAGAGAAGAACACAAGGAAAAACTCGAAATATTAGAGATAAAAACGTTGTCCCCTTAGTCTTCACCCTACATTAGGTATTTATACTAAGTCTTAAAAACCCTAAAACGTCATGCGCAAAATAGTAAAAATGTGCAGGATAAGGTCCAGCTCGGCTAAGTCTTGGTCGAGTGCTGTGCTCAAACAGACGAAATCAAGACTGCATTTTTCTGAGATGAGCTTGAGTAGTCCACTCGATTGCAGGGGCTCGAGCTGGGTTCTGAAACTTCAAGACGCCACCTTTTGTCTCTGCTTGATCATACAGCTCGAGCATGGGTGCTCGAGCTGAGCTTCTGCTCCATCTCCTGCTCAGACTCGATCACGTCTGCATGGGTATCCTGCATGGACTCGATCAGCATGTCCCAGACAGCTTCTGCTCAGCACGGACTCGATCACAACTGCTCTGTATGGACTCGAGCAGCACGTCCCAGACAGCTTCTGGTCTAACTTCTCCAAAATCACCCGAAATTACCTGTAACAAGCCAAATATGCAGGATGTATGCGGACCTAATGCAAAACACTCTAAGTATGCAAAACTCGGAATAAATAACAAGAACGGGGTGAATAACACGTCAAAACGTATGATTTATGCAAGCTAAAACGATGCAAAATGCAAACATATCAACTCCCCCAAACTTAGTCTTTGCTTGCCCTCAAGCAAACAAAGGAATGAGAATGGAGAAGAGGGTTGAAAGTGGGGACTCAGAACCAAAACTTGCAGATAATAACGGATGACCTCAATGTCCAAGTTACTAATTCTAGAATGCAAAGTTTATGAGCTCTACTTAAAAACGTTAGCCATACTCTTCGCAGCACAAGTTCAATCAAACCTCAACCTAGTCATGCATTCATTTCTATCATTCCCCTTAACATTCATTAGAACAGAAACCATGAATCAAGCTAAGCATATTCAATGAACTCATTTGGCTAAGGGTATGGTCAAGAGACAAAAATGGTCCCTTCAGTACGGTATTGACGTTTCAGAACAAGGGTATCTCAATGAAACAGAATGAGCTTTAGTAGAATGCTAAAGGTAAGAACCAACCTATGCATACAAGAATATACTCCTATCTACCCAGTCCTACATAAGCGGTCTTATCCCTTAGTCTAAAACCTAGACAGTCATCCTAATTCTACCCTTCACCCTTAGGCTTTTTCTTTTGATATCCTGGATCAGTTTCATCTTTTTCTTTTTGTTTTTGGTTCTAGGAGGGGTTATACACATATACATCTAGCGGATTGGGGTTCTTTTCTTAACTTAGCTTAGGCGTTTTTGTGTTTTTTTCAGACTTTTGAGCTTTCTGCCTTTTTTTTTTCTTTTGCTATGCACATCCCCAATCCTTTACTAGATACTCAAACATTCAGATCATTTCCCTCCTAAGAATTCTTACCCTTTTCTTTTCTTTTTTCAAGTTTTTCTCATTCTTTTCTATTCACAGAACCCACCCTAATATCCAACGATCAAGATCCCACCTAGTCCTATCTGATTCGAAAATTGTAAACCAGAACTACATTAGATTCTATACTTGTCGGTTCGAACCTAACACTTTCTACCAAGCTCATTCAGAAATAGACCTCACACACTCACTAAAGTAATAGCATGGCTTGAAAGAAGGCTAGGGTAAGGGTATGGTAAAACTGATCTAACAATGAGAATCAGCTACTTGGATTAGCAAAGAGTTGTATAAACAGATGAAAGAGAATCCAAGTATGTATATGGTATCCACGAGTTCAGATTCTATGCCTAGACATGATAATTATAAGTCAAATTCAGGTTCAAATAGATGGGGAATGACAGAAAATCACAGCATGCTTCAGCTAAGACTCGATCTAGTTGTGCATTCAGAACATGGTTCAGTCTTACTTCACGCTCAATATCAAGGAATTGAACAACTAGAAACGAGGGCATTGAAGTCATACAGTTGAATCAGCAAGTTTACAAGGTTTTAAATCATCATCATCCCCTATGCATATGCAACAGCCCTATATGAAACAATCTAGACTCAATCCTAAAATGTGAATGCAACAACTACATGAATACTCTGTTTTTTTTTTTTTTTTTTTTTTTTTTTTTTTTTTTTTTTTTTTTTTTTTTTTTTTTTTTTTTTTTTTTTTTTTTTTTTTTTTTTTTTTTAATCATTTTCGAAAAATTTTCAAGATTTTTTTGGTTTTTCTATGCCATAGATGCATGCAGATTCAAGGATGCACAAAATCAAAATAAGAACAGTGAAAACACATCAATACAGACTTTAACCTTTCCCCCAAACTTAAATTACACAGTCCCTTGTGTAATAAAAATTTGGAAAGAAAGATTAAGAGGTAACAGAAAACAATAAAAACGATGCATCTAATAAATACAGAAAGGGTCAGTACGGGTACCTTGGTGATTATGGTGAGTATGTCGACTCGACCTGGTAGTGGTCGAGCTGGGTGCGTGAGCTAGATGCTCCGAAGTGTCTGTCTCGACGTCCTTGCTCGAGCCGGGTGCGTGAGCCAGATGCTCCTCCTGCTTGGCGTCTCTTCCTTGCGTGTTGAAACTGCTTTGGCTGCCTTGGCTCGAAGGAGGAGGCTTGTGGTGGTTCCATCTCGGGTGCATGATGTCTTGGTTCCTCGCGAAACGACCCGCTCCCCGTCAGAATTCTCCCAGGTACGATGGTTTTCTTGGGTGTAAGGGATTTGAGCTTTAGCGTGAAGTCCTTGAGCTGATCCTTCACGTCCTTCACTTAGTCTTTCAGGTTCTTCACGGTACCCTTGAGTTCGGCGACGGTCTTCCCTTGAAACTTGTTCCACCTTTGAAAGAGATTAATCCGTTTGTGTGCCTCCTTCAGGGCTGGACTATGTGTGGGTTTGAGCTTGTACTCCTCAAACGAGTACCTTTTTGTTGGATCAACCTCCTCCAGAACAGCATCTTGATCGTCTGACCCCATTCCTTGTTCCCTGATCTCCTCGTCTTGATTGTAGAGTCTATCGAGAGGAGGATGGAAATCAATGTTTCGACCCTGGCGTACCTTGGTGAGATCGGTGCAAGGTAGGCGCAGCTTGGCTTCCCCAACTGTCGGATGCATGAACTGATAGATGTACTCGTCTGGAGGCGTGGTCCAGGAACCTGCACCTCCTCAAGAAGTCGATATCTATCCATTTGGGTGGATATGGTACTGATCGTAGCTCTACATCACAAGCAACAAGTATCGGGGTGATGATACCCCCAATACAGAGGTCACCTGCCCCATCCATCTTCATCTTGCCCATCTTTATCGCCCAGTCCTTGTAGTTTAGAAATTGCTCCATCAGAACAAGGGCGAGGTTAGCATCTGCTCTATCGCCCTGCATCTTCCGCCCAACTCTTATGCTCCCCAGAAGTGGCAGTAGGCATAAATCCAGCATCCTTAGTTCACCTTCATTCACCGTCCCGGTCACCTTCCTTGCAAACATAGAGCAACGATAATAGAACACATCCATGGAGTCCTGTCCCGAAGCCTACGAACTCGAGAACGAAGATCTCCTCCTCTTTCCAAACCACGACAGAGGATACCAGCTGGTATTAACAACCTCGAGGAGTACTAGTTTTAGAACTTTCAGTTCGTCACCTCCAGAAAAACCATATAGGTTGCAGATTTGCGCGATGGTAAGGGCATAACATTGTCCTCTGCATGCGAAAGTGATGAAGCCAGGACCGTCATCGGGTTCAATATCAGGCTCCTCATCGTAGAAATGAACCCTGAAGGACGAGAGAAAGTGGCACGTCTCTTCCTTGTAGGCTTCCAGCGGTTTGTTCATGAATTGTCTTATACCTCCCGCCTCAAAAAGATACTCCATATCTCTAGCAATCCCGAGTGCTTGCATTGTTTCTTTGTGCGGGTACCTCGTTTCTTCAAAACTACGTTCAAGGAGGGCCTCTAGGTACTTGGTAGCAGAGGGTTTGGTGTGCTTTTTTCGGGGTTGCCTTATCAACTTAGGCTCGTTTTCCTCTGTTTCTTCACCACCTTGATACATACTCGGCTTGATTGGTGCTTTTCCTTCACTTTTGACCTGAGTGAGCTTCTTGTCTAATACCGTAGTAGCTCGTCCCGACCCTCCAGCTCGAGCGTGGGTGCTCATCCGTCGAGGCTTCCTTATCAACTGAGGCTCGTCTTCCTCTGTTTCTTCACCACCTTGATGCATACTCTGCTCTATTTGTCCTTTTCCCTCACGTTGGACACAGGTGGTTTGTCTCGTCTCTTCAGCTCGAGTATGGGTGCTCAAGCGAGACTTTCGACCCTTTTGGCTTGATCCTCGGGCTCGAGCATATTGGGTCGAGTCCGGCGTGACTTCGTACTCCATGGGTACTGCAACTTGCTCTTGTTCTACGGTTTGTTCTTGTTCTTCGGTTTGGGGAATGCACTCTCTCCACATCTGGAAGTGCGGGCGAGTTTTTCAGCTGACCTCCGACGGGCTTGGCGACGGTCCATACCTGAGACTCGATCAAGGACAAGGAAAGAAAACTCAAAATCGTGAGGATTAGCCTCAAGAGCAGCAAGAAAAATTTAGAGAGAATTCTGGGAATGAAAAAGAGAGAAGTGAGAGTGTTTGAGGTGTGAGTAAAGTATGGAGTCGAGTTCGGTATTTATAGCCGAGTGGGGGAGCGTGTTGAAAGCGTGTGGGCTCCCTCTGGTGAGACTCGAGCTGACATCCTTGGATTCTAGCGTGTGGGCTCGAGCTTGAAGACGTGTTGAAGGAGTGTTGAAAGCGCGTTAAATTAGTGTGGGCTCGAGTCGTCACTTCTCTGACACCTTATTGACCGAGTGGACGCTTCTTTGGCGCCTTCTGAATCGAGTTTGGCTTGTATAGACAAGTGGGAGGGGACAAAAGACATGGAGGAGCGTGTGTGGGTCGAGTGTGGGGCGTGTTGAAAGAGTGTGGACTCGAGTCGTCACTTCTCTGACACGTCCGTGATGCCTCTGCACTCGAGCATGTGAGTTCTGACTCGGCCATGACACCTCTGACTCAGTTCCACATGTCAGAATTTTGTTAAAACTTTTAAGGGAGGATTCCGAATACTAGGTGGAGAGTACGAAAGGACTTTAGTGTGTTAGTTCTGTTTTAGTTTTATCGAATCGTGTGAATAAACTGCAAAATTTTTGATTCCGTCTCTTTATACATGTCTCTATCTGTACCCTGAAGGAGGGTTCACTCGAACAAATTTCAGAGTAAGCTTGACTTCCTGTTTAGTTTAGGCAGTGGAAGGCTCATCCAGAGGAATCGAAGTTCTTTCTGGAATGATGGTATCAGCTAGATAGGGCTTGAGCCTTTGTCCATTCACTGTGAATTCGTATCCTCCCTTTCCAAATAAGGTGATCGCTCCGTAGGGTGAAACTTCCTTGACAGAAAATGTTCCGGACCATCTAGACTTGAGCTTTCCGGGAAACAGCTTGAGTCGAGAATTGAAAAGGAGGACTTGATCACCAGCCTTGAATTCCTTGTGCAAGATCCTCTTGTCATGGAAGGCTTTGGTCCTTTCTTTGTAGATCTTAGAACTGTCATAAGCATCCAGCCTGATCTCCTCTAGCTCATGCAGGTCCAATACTCTCTTTTCCTGGGCAGACTTGATATCCAAGTTCAAAAGCTTCGTTGCCCATAACGCCTTATACTCGACCTCAACAGGTAGGTGACAAGCCTTGCCGTAAAGGAGTTGGAATGGCATTCGTCCTATAGGAGTCTTGAATGCTGTCCTGTACGCCCAAAGGGTTTCATCCAGCTTAGCAGACCAATCCCTTCTTGAAACGCGCACTACTCTAGCCAGGATGGCTTGTTGGACACCTCTACTTGACCACTGGTCTGGGGGTGATATGGTGTAGCCACCTTGTGCCTTACCCCATGCTTCTTTAGAAGATTCTCAAAGAGCTTGTTGATGAAGTGAGACCCCCCATCACTGATAACAACTCTTGGCACACCAAATCTGGGAAAAATGATGCTCTTGAACATCTTCAGAACTACCTTTGCATCATTGCTAGGGCAAGCTATGGCTTCAACCCACTTCGAGACATAATCAACAGCTACCAAGATGTAGCTCTTCCTAGAAGATGGTGGGTTGAAAGGACCCATAAAATCAATCCCCCAAACGTCAAACACCTCCACTTCCAAAATTGGGTTCTGTGGCATCTCATTCCTTCTGCTGATGTTTCCCATTCTCTGGCAAGGATCACACTTGGTGATGAAGGCTTGAGCATCTCTGAACATTGTAGGCCACCATAGACCCGCTTGTAGTACCTTCTGAACAGTCTTGAACGTAGCAAAGTGTCCTCCATAAGCAGACCCATGACAGTGCTCAAGCACACCCTGAACCTCGTCTTGTGCTATGCACCTCCTGAACAGACCATCTGTACCTCTCTTGTATAGGAAAGGTTCATCCCAGTAGTAGTGCTTGACATCTCTCAGAAACTTCTTTTTTCTGTAGGCGTCAAGATCATCAGGTAACTCACCACATGCAAGGAAATTAGCTAGATCAGAATACCAAGGTATGTCCTTCACTCCTATCACAGAAACAACATCTAGGAGTCTCTCGTCAGGCATGGTGTCATCAACAGGTGCTGGGTCATCTATCCTCATCGTTGACAAGTGATCAGCCACACCATTCTCTATTCCCTTCTTATCAACAATTTCCATGTCAAACTCTTGAAGAAGGAGTATCCATCTGAGCAGTCTTGGCTTAGTATCCTTCTTAGCATAGATATGTCTTAGTGCTGCATGATCAGTATAGACTATCACCTTAGGCCCAACCAGATAGCTTCTAAATTTCTCAAAAACGAAAACCACAGCCAACAACTCCTTCTCTGTCGTAGCGTATCTTCCTTGAGCATCATCAAGCGTCTTGCTTGCATAGTAGATCACGTGTAGCTTCTTTTCAATCCTTTGGCCCAGCACAGCTCCTACAGCATAGTCAGATGCATCGCACATGATCTCAAACGGGTGGTCCCAGTTTGGTGCTTGGACTATCGGAGCAGTGACCAAGGCTTCCTTGATGAGCTGGAAAGCCTTCAAACAGTCTATATCAAACAGAAACTCTTGCTCCTTGCATAACAGCCTTGTCAGTGGTCTGGCTATCCTTGAGAAGTCCTTGATGAACCTTCTGTAAAACCCAGCATGCCCCAAGAAGCTTGCATGCCTGCAGTCGACCTANCAGTTTGGTGCTTGGACTATCGGAGCAGTGACCAAGGCTTCCTTGATGAGCTGGAAAGCCTTCAAACAGTCTATATCAAACAGAAACTCTTGCTCCTTGCATAACAGCCTTGTCAGTGGTCTGGCTATCCTTGAGAAGTCCTTGATGAACCTTCTGTAAAACCCAGCATGCCCCAAGAAGCTTCTGATATCCCTGACATTCTTGGGTGGTTGCAGCTGCATCATCACGTCCACTTTGGCCTTGTCTACCTCTATACCTTTCTCAAAAATTTTGTGCCCCAAGACGATCCCTTCCTTGACCATAAAGTGGCATTTTTCCCAGTTCAGAACCAGATTCGTCTCTTCACACCTAGTGAGTACCCTGCAAAGGTTCAAAAGACAGGAGGAGAAAGAAGAGCCATACACGGAAAAGTCATCCATGAATACCTCAACAGTCTCCTCTATTAAATCTGAGAATATAGAAGTCATACATCTCTGAAAAGTAGCAGGTGCATTACAAAGACCGAAAGGCATTCTCCTATATGCAAATGTTCCATATGGACAAGTGAATGTAGTTTTCTCTTGATCATTAGGATGAATAGGAATTTGAAAGAAACCACTATATCCATCTAAGAAACAGTAATATGGATGATTAGCAAGTCTCTCTAGCATCTGATCAATGAATGGCAATGGAAAATGATCTTTCCTAGATGCAGCATTTAACTTCCTGTAATCGATACACATTCTATGGCCAGTGATAGTTCTAGTGGGTATCAACTCATCCTTATCATTCCTAACCACAGTAATGCCTCCCTTCTTAGGTACACAATGCACAGGTGAAATCCAAGTACTATCAGATATGGGGTATATGATTCCAGCCCCTAGCAACTTAAGAATTTCCTTTTTAACAACTTCTTTTAAATTAGGATTCAATCTCCTCTGGGGTTCAATACTAGCATATGATTCATTTTCCAGATGGATTCTATGAGTGCACAAGCTAGGTGAAATTCCCTTTATATCATCAAGAGAGTATCCTATTGCCTTCCTATACTTCCTCAACTCAATCAACAGCAAATTCAACTCATCATCATTCAGCATGTCATTTACTATGATTGGGTAGGTAGTGTTTGGTCCAAGGAAAGCGTACCTTAGCCCTGAAGGAAGAGCTTTGAGGTCTACCTTAGGTGCTCGCAGTTCTGACCAGTCGTCTGCTGCAGAGAGCTGTCTGTCTTGGGTCTGCTGGTCGAGCTGGATACTCAAGTCTGGCGTACTGGATAGGGTAGCTCGAGTCCGCTGGTCGGGCTTGGTGTCCTCGACAGCATGAATTTCTGTGTTGGCCCCTATCAGCTCTTCAAACCCGTCTGACTCTTCCAGAATCTTGTGTGAGTCTAAAATCATCTCATACCCCAAGGTCTCTTCATGTGAATACCCATCCTTACCACTCTTGGTTAAGGCCGTCTGAAGGTGATCATCTTGATTAAGCTCCTCCAGAAGCTCATCAGCAAGCTTGTCCATTACCTCAACATAGAAGACTTGTCCTTCTATTTCTGGTTTTTTCATGGTCTCCTTGACATCAAATGTCATCTTGAGATCATTCCCAAGATTGAGATCGATCTTCCCTTTTCGGACATCAATGACTGCACCGGCTGTAGCAAGGAAAGGTCTGCCCAGGATCAGAGGATCTCTTGGTTCTTCATCCATTTCAAGAACTATAAAATCTGTAGGTATCTCCACTGTACCAACCATCAGAGGGAGATCTGCTAGCATACCATGAGGAGTCCTAATTGATCTGTCTGCAAGCACCAGAGAGATGTTGCAGGACTTATAGTTGCTGAATCCTAGCTTCCTTGCAACCGAGAG
This sequence comes from Boechera retrofracta, assembly GCA_015832515.1. Lineage (NCBI taxonomy): Eukaryota > Viridiplantae > Streptophyta > Magnoliopsida > Brassicales > Brassicaceae > Boechera > Boechera retrofracta. The sequence goes on from JACCIV010031589.1 coordinate 431,799, forward strand.
TGGCATAAGACTGATATATGCTCCAAGATCACAGAGAGATTTCTTGAAAACTAGTGGACCTAGAAAGCACGTACGGTAAAGTGAAAGAACCCGGGTCGCCTAACTTCTCTTTGACGACTCTCTTCTGAATGATGGCGCTGCACTCCTCTGATAGGACAACCATACCCTGAACCTTCCTGTCTTTCTCAACTACTGCATCCTTCAAAAACTTCTGATAGGCAGGTACCATGGAGAAGGCATCAATGAGAGGCAACCTGATCTCAGCTTCCTTGATATGCTTATCAAAGATTTGTTTATGTTTCTCCATTAAGTCCTTCTTAAACCTCTTTGGGAAAGGCAATTTGGACTTGTAAGGAGGAGGGACATATGGTGCCTTCTTTTCCTCTGAAATCACAGATTTAGGTGCAGGAGGTAGACTGTCTTGACCATTCAGGTCGAGTTGGGGTGCTCCAACAGGCGTGGGACTCTTGTCTTGGTCGTTTTTGGGAACCAAATCCTCCCCGTCTTGATCCTCACTGTCCGCAGTGATTACAGGAGATCCTTCCCTCTCAGGTAACGCCTTCCCACTCCGCAAAGTGATGGCATTAATGTGAGCGTAGTCCTTAGGGTTCTGGACCACTTTACCTGGGAGTTGGGAAGTGGTAGAGGATGAAGCTGTCTTGCCGTCGATGGAACGAATCTTGGACTGCTGAGACTCAAACTTGCTGTTAAGATCATTGTAGGTGTAGTCCATCTGGGTTTTCACCCAACATTAGGTATTTATACTAAGTCTAGACAAAAACTAAGAATGGACACTAAAACAGGTACCGTATAGGACTAACAAGAACTAGCAGAAACCAAGCAATAACAGAAATAGCAAATGGGGGTAAAAAGCAACGTGTAGGACTAGCAGCAAATTCAACAATGCAAGAGAAGTTCCTAAGGATGGGGGTAATCGACTCAGTGTGTCCTCTTAGCCTATTCAAGTGGTTTAACAAAACTCAATCAAGCTATTCCCTAGACATCAAACATCAAAACCAGTTAAGTCCACTCCCGTGGTAAGTAACCTCAAACTAGACCAGTTCCAGACCCAATCCCTTGGCGAAATCTACCTTAGCAGGCAATACGATTCAGTTCAATATTGTCGATAAACACCCTAGACAACTAATCCCTTAGGCTAGGTATGCAAATCTCTAACATCAGTTCATTCAAGCATTTTATCAAACACCTACTGGGTGGAAAAACACCTAAGTTCTAATTCCAATTGATCAGAAAGAAACTAGCATTAAGAACACTGATTTAAAAGGGAAATCAAACGATCTACACTTAAACCACCTGAAAGACCAAGATTCTACACCTAATCTATCCCATCCTCAAGAACCCTAATGACTACTCAAAACTCATGAAGAACATCAAGAACACAAACCCAGAAATCATAAAAACTTGCATAGATGATAGAAATAGATAGAGATAATGATAGAACAGAAGGAACAAACTCAAAATAACANACTCAAAACTCATGAAGAACATCAAGAACACAAACCCAGAAATCATAAAAACTTGCATAGATGATAGAAATAGATAGAGATAATGATAGAACAGAAGGAACAAACTCAAAATAACAAGTAGAAATCAAATTACAAGTTCTGGAAACTAAGAACAGAGAAGAACACAAGGAAAAACTCAAAATATTAGAGATAAAAACGTAGTCCCCTTAGTCTTCACCCAACATTAAGTACTTATACTAAGTCTTAAAAACCCTAAAACGTCATGCGTAAAATAGTAAAAATGTGCAGGATAAGGTCCAACTCGGCTAAGTCTTGGTCGAGTGCTGTGCTCAAACAGACCAAAAAAAGACTGCATTTTTCTGAGATGAGCTTGAGTAGTCTACTCGATTGCAGGGGCTCGAGCTGGGTTCTGAAACTTCAAGACGCCACCTTTTGTCTCTGCTTGATCATACAGCTCGAGCATGGGTACTCGAGCTGAGCTTCTGCTCCATCTCCTGCTCAGACTCGATCACGTCTGCATGGGTATCCCGCATGGACTCGATCACGTCTGCATGGGTATCCTGGACTCGATCAGCATGTCCCAGACAGCTTCTGCTCAGCACGGACTCGATCACAACTGCTCTGTATGGACTCGAGCAGCACGTCCCAGACAGCTTCCGGTCTAACTTCTCCAAAATCACCCGAAATTACCTATAACAAGCCAAATATGCAGGATGTATGCAGACCTAATGCAAAACACTCTAAGTATGCAAAACTCGGAATAAATAACAAGAACGGGGTGAATAACACGTCAAAACGTATGATTTATGCAAGCTAAAACGATGCAAAATGCAAACATATCAACTATCCTCAGTGACTTTAGCGGAACCTTCCCTCTCAGGTAGCGCCTTTCCACTTCGTAAAGTGATGGCATTGATGTGAGTATAGTCCTTTGGGTTTTGGACTGCTTTTCCTGGGAGCTGGGATGTGCTAGAGGTAGATGCGGTCTTACCTTCCATGTACTTAATCTTGGAGTTCAATGACTCAATCTTGCTAGAGAGATCATTATAGGTGTAATCCATCTGTGTTTTCATTTCACCGAGCTTCTTGGCCGTTTTCATTGCACCAGCCGCTTGACCCTGTAGAATCTGTTGCAGCATTTGTGTCATCTGATTATCTGGAGCGGTAGAAGGCTGAGCTTAGTGAGATGTGAAACCAGGTGGACGACCCATGACTCCCTGTTGCGAGTAGCTGTTCGGGTAGTGCTGCTTAGGAGCAAAACCCTGATTCTGATTGTAAGCAGCAAAAGGCTACGACTGAGGTGGTGATTGCTGAGGCGGGTAGACTTGATCCTGGGGGTTAGCAACATTGGTGCTTCTGTAAGAGAGATTCGGGTTGTTCTTGTAGTTGATGAAACCTTTGTTGTAGCCACCGTGATTCTGAACATAGCTGACCTCTTCCATACCATCATCCTCCCCATCTTGAACCTGAAAAACCGTATCTTCATTTGCAAAGTGGACATGCTTCTGCTGGTGTAGGATCTGATCTAACTTGGCATTCATAGCTTTCATCTCCTTTCTATGCCTCTCCCCTGAATCAACATTACCCCTTACACTTCTATCATACTCCGCAGTGTAGTTTCCATCGGATTGAGCAAGGTTCTCTACAAGCTCCCATCCTTCATCAACATCTTTGTTGAGGAAATTACCATTGCTGGCTATATCAAGAAGCATTCGGACCTTTGGGAGAACTCCTCTGTAAAGTGTGCTAAGGAGGGACTCATTGCTGAAACCATGGTGAGGACATTGAGTGGTGTAACCTTTGAATCGTTCCCAGCATTCGCAGAATGACTCCCCATCTTTCTGGGAAAATCCAGATATCTCGTTCCTGAGGCGAGCTGTTCGAGCATTGGAGAAGAACTTGGCAAAGAAGGCTCTCTTGTAATCATCCCAAGAAGTAATAGACCTATGGGGTAGATTCTTCTCCCAGAGATGGGCTTTGTCACCAAGAGAGAATGGAAAGAGTCGCAGCTTGAAACCATCTTCGTTGACTCCATTAATCTTAGTAAGGTTGCAGAGCTTATCAAACTCATCTAAATGATCAAGAGGGTCTTCCATAGGCAGCCCATGGAATTTGTTGCTCTGTACCATAGCTATCAAGCCACTCTTGATCTCAAAATTGTTGTTCTGGACCGTAGGAGGTACAATCCCTTGTCTGTTGGTGTGAGTGTTGGGAGCATCTCCCGCACTAATCAGACGCTGCCTTCTCGGATGAGGCACATGTTCAGGCTGTGGTGGTGGATTATGGTCAGCCATAACTAGTGGATCCTGGTGATCTACTCTGAGATGTTCTCTTTGCTCTCTCAACTGTTGTGGTAGCTTGTTAATATTGTCGAGATAGCGAATGAGGTTCTAACTGCCTTTTGATATCGTTTGCATGCAGGGGGAGGCGAACTCGATCGGTGGACTCGAGCAGGCGTGGTCATGCAAGGCTAGCTCGATCGAGCGTTGTCGAGCTAGTGAAATCGAGTTAACTTGTACCTGAAATGCAAAAAGACAGAAAGAAAAAAACTAAGTCAGTAACAGGGTAGATCGAATAAGAACTTGATCTAAAATGATTTGAAATCCTAATTGTAACAAACAACACCCAAATGGCAACGGCGCCAATTTGAAATAGCAGATTTTTCGGTTTGCTATCTGTCAAATTCCTTAATGCACTAACATGTCATTGTAATACATAAAGGTATCAATCCAAATGAGTGTGTTATTAACCAGACAGGATGCAGGATCCAGAAAGTAAGAACAGATGAAGAACACTTAAGAAAATCTAGATTGTTGCCTAAAAACGAGTTTTTTCTCTCTTAAAACACTTAGAGAGTATTTATACTAAATGATAAAAAAAACTAAAACACAAAAGGACAAAATAGTAAAAATGAGCAAGAAGGAGGGCTCGACCATGGGTGGTCGAGGTGTGTGCTCGAGCTGGGCTAAATTCAAGATTGCATTTTTATTCCTCAGGCTCGATCATGGACTCGACCAAGAGTGGTCGAGTCGGACTTCTGCACTCCAAGACTTCATTTTTCTGCTTCAGCTCGATCATGGGCTTGACCAAGAGTGGTCGAGTCGAACTTCAGGACTTCAAGACTGCATTTTTATGGCGGATTCGATCAGCTAGCTCGACCATGGGTGGTCGAGCCAGGCTTCAAAACTTCAAGATTCCGTTTTTCTTCTCAGCTCGATCTCCTCCTTCAAGGTAATCGAGTCAGACATTCTCCTTCTCCATTTGACTCCAAAGTCTCAATTATCCCTTGATTGTACCTGAAAAAGGTCTAAAATGCAAAATGTATGCAAACCTAATGCAAAACAAGAGATAAACGCTAAGAACAAGCTATTAAACAAGGCTATACGAATGAATAATGCAAGCTAAAACTATATAAAATGCAGATATATCATCAATAAAGATGCAAATCCATCCAAAACACAAGAGTTCCCAAATTTCACAAATCCAACAACAAAAACACTTCAAAATGTTCTGAAAACAATTACGCTCCATCTCCATCTCCATCTCCATCTCCATCTCCATCTCCCTCTCCATCAACATCATTTCCTCTCTATTGATTCTTTAGTTTCTCCATTGATTCTTTATTGCACCCTTTTATATAAAGAAAAGAATAATACCACATAATTATTACCTCTCGGAGCAAAAAAATAAACCAAAGCAACATGACAAAATTATGAATAAAACTAACTAATTACCTCTCTAAGTTGAAGCAGTTGTTCTCGGGTGAACCTCAAAAGCTCACGCCCTCAAATCGCGAGTCTCTTCTCTACAAAACACATATAATTGATACAAGTCATTAAACTTCAACCTCAGAATTCAAAGCGACAGATGAAAAACAAGGTTAGATTTTATAAGCTCAAATAAATAAAATGTATCAGTTATATATGTAGGTCCTTTATGAGCATCAAAAACTAATAGAATGCCCACCTAAAAGCCTATAGGTATTGATTTTTGTCCATATTTACAGCAAGGTCACATTGCTTAAGCGCCCCACCAAGAATTAGGACACATTGCATGATGTTCAACATACAAAATATTAACTCTAACCAATAAAAATCAGTTAAAGATCCAAACTTTATCCATAATCCAATTCAATACCACAAGAACGAATCTTACCCTCAAAATTTACTAGAGAAAATCAACACACAACAAAAAAACAGAGAATTTAGATACCTTAACGGCAAAAGAAGGAACGTATCCACCATTGGAATTAATTGGACATACATGTTTGTGTCTCCTTTGGCCTTCTGCTCAACGTCTTTTTATATGTATTTCTCACAATTTGGTTGGTTTCCACAAAAACAATAAAAGGAAGACTTTCCAAGTCAAGCTTCTTACCCGAGAATGTTCTTTTATAAAGAGAAGTGAGTTATGCCCATCCCTTACTAGTCAACAAACCAATTATCCTTTGTTTCCAGGAAACATAATTGAGAGGCGATGATTGAGGATCGAGGCGGCACTGTTAACGAAATCGAGGATTTCATCAGTTTCTAGGGTTTCGGATTAGTAATTTAGGGATGACGAAAAGGAGAGAAATAGAAAGCTAGAGCGAGAGAGAGCGAGAGAAGCCTTACGGGTGAGAAGAGAATCAGAAAAAGTTTGTGAAGGCAGTGTTCGAGGACGTTGGATTTAAGGTCGATGTGTTTTCCGGTGAAGAGGGAGCGAAATTGAAGAAATCGGGAGAGTTAATGGAAGAGTGGGGCCAAATTTAATGGTTTAATCCGATTCGAAATGGGATGATCCGAATTAAGTGGATTTATCCGATTGGATCTTCGGTTAGATCGTAAATAAGTTAAAAGGGATGAGATAATTCTGTCTTTTAAACGTTTTTGCCTTAAAAAATAAATACAAAGAAATTTAAATAATTCTTAGGATAAAGTAGAAAGACTTTTTGATTTGAAGGACATAGTAGAAATTGATCATTCTCATCATCGTCATCTACAAATTTTTTATCCATACCATAGTCATCATCCGAGTTTGCCCCATCCGGGGTCATCGCAGTAATCAAATCTATATTCATCATCGTCTTCCACTTTTTCTTCCTTTTCTAGGTTCCCCTTTCATCTTCGTAACTTTTTCTTCTTTCGTTTCTTGACTTCCTCCTCTTTTCTCTGTAAGCTCCACATAGAGACGCATCGTGCATATCTTTGATTGCGTCAAAAAACCTTCCAATTGACGAGAACTCCCAACTAAAACGGGCGGTGTATCATCTGACAAATTTGGAAAACTCCTCTTCGACAACATATAGCTCAATTTGAGCTCAAAATTTCGGTGATCCAACCCAAATTCATCGTAAACCACACCAACCAAATTGACATAGATAGTATCGCGATCAGCTCCTACTAGTTTACACCCTCTTGTGTTTTCAACACTGAAAATCCAACGATTTTTCTCCCTTCTCCAACTACCACAGACTAATATAATTTGCTTCATAGAAAGAAAAGAGAATGAACAAAATTTGGGCCAAATGAAAGAGAATGAACAATATTTCGGCGGAAAGCAAAGACAAAGATTTCTAACCGATTTATCACTGTTTCGGAGAAAGGAAAGAGGATAAACGACACTATAGCGGCCACCAAAAGATAGAATGATTATACCCTAGTCGGTGAGGATAAAATGGTCTTCTCACAAATAAGTCTACCGTAACATTAATGCAAAATCTACCGGCATGGTAGATTTAAATATATACGGTAGATTTAAATACAACGGTAACCACGCGGTAGACTTAGTAGGATCCCTTTTAAATAATAGGATCTCGTTTTCTCTGGGATTAGGGTCTTTTTTTGTGAGCTTGCGGAATTTCGGCTCTGGCGTATTCTTTGCCGTCTCCGACAAAAGACTGGCGATTTTAATGTAAGTTAATCTTTAGCGTCTTTTTCGTCTTTTTTTTTTCTTCGTCGTCTTCGTCTTCTTCGTCTTTATCGTATTCTCCCTTTTGTTCGTCTTCTTTGGCTTCGTCCTCTTCGTCTTCGTCTTCTCTTCGTCATCTTGGTATTCTATTCGTCTTCTTTGTCTTTTTCGTCTTCTTCGTCTTCTCCCCCTTCTTCGCCTTCTTGGTCTTGTCTTGACCTTATTCGTCATCTTCGTCTTCTCTTCGTCTTCGTCTTCTTCTTCTTCACATCTCTCACGGAAGATCTATAATCGTTTGATTCGTCTCTCTCTCTTTCTCTGTCGATCAATTTCTGGATAATTTAGTACAATTGGTATACAAATAGGGTAGACTTAACTGTTTGTTATGGTAGGGTTTACCATATGTCTTGGTAGACTAAGTTTCTGTTGGTAAATTTTGCTGTATGTTCTGGTAGACTTAGTTATATGTAATGGTAGACTAATTTGTATGTGATGGTAGACTTAGGTCTATGTACGACTTAATATGTGATGGTAGACTTTAACTCTATGTTATGGTACTTGATAGGTCTCTCTTTTTTAGCGAGGATGAGCCACGACAACAATGCTGAGAACCTCATTTCCGAGGTTATACATCGACAGGAGAGGGCTAGGGCGCGAACTGAAGGTGAGTATAGAATTTCCCAGCGCTGTTTTTATGGTGGAAAAGCAGTAATCACAACCTCATTCACCGGACCGAATTCGGTTAGAAGATTATATATTCTTGCGAGAGGTTTAATGTAAGCAAATGCAAACATCAGTTTTCTCTTGTTCTTTGTTTGAGTTTTAGGTAAATATTGTTGTTCTTTTGTTTAGGATGGTGGTCGCCATATATGAAAATTTTGGGATGAGGCAATGATGGAGGAGTTCCAGGAGCTGAAGGAAGAAATTTTGGACCTACATGATCGGATGAGATACTACACTCTTGGAGACAATGACGAGGTTGTTGATCCGCCAGGAGAACAAAGAACACACCACTGATCATTCTCTCCAACTCAGAGCTAGCAGAGCTTGAACGCACGAGTCGAACAAGGAAAAGAACTACAGTTGAGATGGATCTTCCACAAGGTTTGGGCATGATGAGGAAGATGGACAACTACCTCCTCCACCACAACCTCAAGCCGTTGCTGAACGGACACTTGGCGATTACAACCGACCGGATCAATTCTATGCCAATCGAGCAGCGATCCGTATTCCGACTTTCCAGAGGAATGACTTTGAGCTGAAGCCTGCTTACTTCGCTCTTGTTGGACAACACCCTTTCATCGGTCTTTCTCATGAGCACCCTATGGATCACATCGAGAAATTCGAGGACTTGGTCACTAGCATGAAGTACAATGGAGTACCACAGGAATATCTCTTTTGTAAGCTCTTCCCATACTCTCTTGGTGGAGAAGCAGCTTACTGGCTGAAGCAGTTGCCTCCCGGATCTCTCGCTACTTGGAATGAGACCAAGAACGCTTTCCTGAATAACTTTTATGACGATGCGAGATCAGAGGAACTCAGGAACAAGATATCTCAATTTTCTCAGGGTCCAACAGAAGCACTCAAGGCTGCTTGGGTTCGATTCAGATCCTACCAGAGAGACTGTCCGCATCACGGTTTCAGTCAAGTTCAACTGCTCGGGATCTTTTACAGAGGGATTGGTTGGTGGTATCAGATGGCACTAGATTCTGCGAGCAACGGGAATTTCAACGCTAGGAATCCCACTGATGCTGTGAAGCTGATTGAAAACTTGGCGTCTACCAATAACACCAAGAATGCTGATTTCGAGCAGAAAAGGTTCGCTAGTGTTGCTGACAGTTCGCAGATTGCTGAGGTTCAGGCGAAGCTAGACACAATGCACAACCTGCTAGTGGGGAAGACAAAGAAGGCTGTACATTTTGCTGAGGAAGTAGAGGAGATTAAAGATGAAACAGAAGATGTTAACTACATTGGTGATTCTGGTTTTCAGGGTCAGCGATTTGGTTACAACAACAACAGAAGCCTCAACAACAATCAGCAAGGTGGTTACAAATCTGGTGGTAACCAATCTGGTTTTGGTGCCAC
>JACCIV010031589.1:451658-521027 GCA_015832515.1 Boechera retrofracta
AGTGGGCGCTTGGGAAAAAGGATCATTACAGCGATTTCGGTAAGAGGTCAGATCTCTAAGGTTTTTCAAACCTCTTTCTCTCACTTAGTTTTCTGTTTTGCTTGAGGGCAAGCAAAAGGCTAAGTCTGGGGGAGTGATATATCATGGATTTTACCCGTTTTTAGCCATGATATAAGTCGTTTTATCGAGTCTTTCTAGTGCTTTTTCTATCATTTTAGAGTCTTTTCAAGTTTTAGCACGTTTGGGACGAAATTGGAGATTTTGGAGACATTTGGAGCCTTTTTGGAGCAAACCGAAGAAAGTACCCGTTTTGAAGCTTTAGCATCGATCGACACCATCATGGTATCGATCGATACCAACGTAATCAACGCGCAGAAGAGATTTTCAAAGAAGCCCATAAGAAGCCCAATCATCCCCTTTATTTACAAAAGAAGCCTAGCTCGTGTTTTTAGACCTATTTAAGTAGTTTTTAGTCATTAGGTCAAAGGAGACGGCAGACTTTACTTTTGACTATTATTCTTGAGCCACCATTGAGATTTGAGAGCTTTTGTGAGGGAGACGGATCCAAGACTTTGTTCATCATAGAGAAGATCCCGAACCCTTGTTTTTTATTCCTTTATTTAATTTCATGATTTATTCAGTTATGGTATTTGTTTCATTTATCATGTCTGAGTAGTCTCATTTTAGGTTTAGGGATTTCTCATATGGATATCTCTGATTTATGATAATTGATTTGTTAGGGTTCAAAATCTGAATAGTTCTTCACCATAGGTTGTTCTCAAAGCTATTTCTAACCTGATCACTTAGAACATAGAACCTAGATTAATCAATTAGGCACGACAGTGCAATTGAGTAATCTGATAAAACCTAGGGTGAGCAATTGGATTATCTGCAAAGAGATTTGGTTTAATCGAATTGTGAACATATCAAACTTGAATTGATTGCTGGTTTACTGTGTAGGATTTGCAAAGAGATTTGGAATTTTAGACTTTAGACTTAGTTAGTTTTCGCAACGACAGTTGGTTAACTATACTTTCGTGTTTGAGTTCAAGAACGGCGCTTAATTGAATTGAACCTTAATTGATTAATTGTTATCTATCGTTGATTTCCTGAGAATTTCCCTGAGCCTAGTTTCCATCCATATCAATCAACCTAAGCTTATTTCAATCAATTGTTTTCTCATTTATTATTCTTTGCTTAGCAAAATCTGTAATCTTTTATTCTATTGTGTGAATTTTCTTGAGTTCTTGTGTTCGACCCCTGATATACTGCAGCAACTGCTTTAGTACTTTTAGGGTATTAATTTGAGCATATCAATGGATTAGATCAAAAGTTTCAGAATTATTTTACAAGGATGACCAAAAAAGCATGCTTAAGATCAAGCCGATGCTGAGAAAAGAAGATTTTATGATTTGAGATTAAACAAAAGTGGTGAATACTCAGTTAAATCGGGGTATTGGTTTGCAAATTCTGAATCAGAATCTCTTGCTTGGCAATTAGCAAGAAACTCTCCTTCATTAAATGGGTTAAAGTATGAAGTCTGGAAAGTTCAATCAGACCATAAGATAAAGATTTTCATGTGGAAAGTGTTGAATGGTGCTCTAGCTGTGGGAGATTCTTTGGCTAAAAGAGGTCTAGGCTTGGATAATAGATGTCAAAGATGTGGTTTTGAGAATGAGACTATAAATCATGTCTTATTCACTTGTCAAGCAGCCAGGATAATATGGTATTTGGCTGATTATCCTTCTCCTGAGCTAGAATTTCAAGGTAATGAAATCTATGCAAACATACAACACCTCTTCACTAATACAAAAAATTCTTCTTAGCCTGTTGAGATGAGAAGAAACTTTCCATGGATCCTTTGGAGGATTTGGAAAAATAGAAATCTGTTTCTATTTGAAGGTAGACAATTTGAACCAAGAGATTCGATTACAAAAATTAAAGCGGATGCTCTGGATTGGTTCAATGCTCAGTTGAGTAACGTGAATTTGCATGAAGACCATGGACTTGCTGGAGTAGATAGCCAGATTAAGGGGAGTGGGAAAAAAAGCAAAACCTTGGAGCAGACCTGAGAAGCATTGGGTTAAATGCAATATATGTGTGTCCTGGTCAGAGAAAAATGAGGTTTTGGGCAGCTCTTGGATTCTTAGAAATGATGAAGGAGATGTCTTACTTCATAGCAGACGAGCTTTTACTAAAGTAAATTCACGTGAAGATGCTTACTTCATATCTTTGTGTTGGGCTATAGAAAGCATGAATAGCCACATGATGGAAAAGGTTGTGTTTGAGATTCAAAACTCGATGATTGTGAACTTGATTAAACGTCCAAAGGTTTGGCCGGCTTTTTGTGATCTATCTATACAATTATTGGAGTGTTTGAAGTGTATTAAAGAGAAAAAGATTGTGAGTATTGAGATTTCAGAAAACACTAGTGCTTTTCTTGTAGCGAAGAGTGTGATTGCGGATTGTCGTCTGAACTCTTATGTAGCAGTAGGTTTTCCTTTGTGGTTAAGGACTCTCTTCGAGAAGGAAAAGCTTCTTTCAAGGTGTTTTTGAATCGGCTACGCTTCTTACCATTGTTGGTTAGTTGAAGGCTAGCTATTTGTTTTTGTATTCAGGTCGTTGTTCGGCAGTAGAAGTTATTGGTTTTTTGGAGTTTTGGTTTTGGCATCATAGTACGTTGCTAAAAGAAGCTTTTACTGTCTCAGAATTCCTGATGTAATCCTAACCTTTCTGGTTTTTAATATATACAAGATGATTTAAAAAAAAAAGATACAAATATCGGTACTAGTAGAATAAAACCGAAAATGCCCACCAACACCCAACTACAATCACATACAAAAATATAAGCTCGAAGAATTAACCCGAGGTGCACAAAACATGTTTTGTCCTTCTAGAGTTTACTTCTACTTGCACTAGCTACATGTTGCGTAGCAACAAAGATGAGATTGGTCATGAAGCGTAGGTGCCAAAGAAGATGCCATTGGCACCTATGAAAATTAATATCATAAGTTCTTGCAAATCTCCATACATAAATGTCTTATTTTGGCTACACATGCATGGAAATTGCAGGAGGAGACCTTAGTTCTGACGATTGATGCTAAAATTAAAGCATTACCTTGTCACAGGTACAAATGATATTAATGTGACTGTGGGAGGAGCCTGCAGGTCGGGCAATACCATTTCCCTTTGAATCTGGTCTCAGGTGTGAGGCCAACACATGTATAGTGAAACCATTCACCTCCTTGGCACTGTCCAAACAGGAAAACGATCACATGGTTTCAGAATAGCTAAACATTGAAAATAGAAAATACGATACTAGCAGAGCAGACTCACATTCTCATTGTCACAGGCAATCATGTCTCCAAAAGACACCTGAAAAAAAATACCAAAAGTGTTAACCAAAGATCACAACAGGATCAGACAATCCACCGATTTTGCAGAATTTATGTATTCAAGACCTGATGGCAGACACAGTATGTTGGTTCGTTTGGATCAATTGGCTGCTCATCAATAGGGGTGAGGTCTTTCCGATTGCTTCCTGGAGGAGGCATTAGCTCAAAATCCCTGTCACGATCCCACTCTCTATCTCTGTAATCAACCTTCTTGGACTGAGGTGTGCCATAGAAGGACTTACGCTTTTCCGGTTTAGGAACTATAGGTAGCGGAGGAAGAACAGAGGGCTCGTCTTGTGGAATTTTTCCTTCTGATAGAGAAGAGTAACAAAAGAATAAACATATGATAAATACAAGGGACACTGATATTGAGCAAGTTTAACTACTTCATTCAATGCATCATTTAAAAGTTTACCATATGACCACAAGAGAAAACTGAAAGTAAGGCCAGTTATGATTTGACAAGATTGAAGATGAGCATTTATGTTTCTCTGAAGCTTGACACTAATCGATGTGCACTGACTGAAGTTTATGCAGGTGTAAAGCATGTTTTTGCTAACCCTTAGAGGGTTGTTCTAGAGGAAGTTTACAAGAGACATGAGCAAATGTGACCCTTTATTGATAAAACAGAGCGAATACAAAGATTCCCCACAAGAGATTGCCTCTTGCCCCAAGGATACCCGAGAGTATCCATTAAAGTAGAACCCTTGTCCTCTCACGTAAAACAATAATTTTGAAACATAACTCCCTACCAAATATGCTTCTCATCAACCTTCTAGTTAAGAACAAGGAGATTATAAAATAACTCCACATTCTGTCCTAACATGACATGCTCAATCAATTACCAACCGATTAATCTCAATCAATTAATTGACCCACATATTTACATAATTCTTGGAATAATTTGTGTGAATAGGCATTAGAATATGAAAAGACATAGTTCTAATCAATTCCTTAAGATGACAGTAGTTAGACAGCACCTGGGTTGACATCACATACCTTGCTTTAAATCTTCTGCAAAATTACTCAGATCTTCATCAAGTCGTTTTACATGACTGTCTATCTGCAACCGGAATAAACATAATAATCACCACCACAAACAAAATTGGCTGAAACAACCACAGGAGCTATATTCAAAATTTAGCAACAAAGTCTACCAACGCTCTATTCATGTACGTATACATACACATCCATTACATACTAGTGTTTCTGTGACAGACAACAAATCATAATCACACCATTAAGATGAATCACACCAATTTAAATGCCTAAGCCAAAGATCTGAAGGAGCCAAAGCATAATTGCAGCAATAAACTTTAATAGCAAAAGGAAGCCTTAGAAAAAATATACAACTTACAAGATCATACGCCTGTCGGGCCAATAAAACCTTTTCCGTACACAAACTTAACGCATTTTCCTGACTAGACTCAATCTCTTTACGCATCTTCTCAATCGTATCCTCTTCATCAAGCCCATTATTGTAATGATTACCATTACCCTTCTTAGAACTCTGTGAGGCAAGCCCTAAGCAATACTTGGTTTGCTGCCTTGTCTGATTTATAAGCGCTTCCAACAACAAAACACAACATAAATCAATTCACGAAAAACAGAAATAAACATACGCATGAGAACAATGTTAGTAATAAGATCTTACATTGAGATCTCTCGTCTAGTTCACGAACTGTATTAAGAAGTCTTTGAAGCTCTGCAGGGAAAGTGCTGGCATCTACAAGAATTTGAATTTACGATTCCAGAAGTAATCAGACTATCAACAAGCAAAAATAAAAAAAACCTAAATCGAACTAATTTTCGAGTTATCCAAATTAGACGAAATTTTATGAAATTATGGATCTTACACTCAAGGTAATCATCAACGTAAACTCCAGTTCGTGCTATAGCCATCTTTGATGAAGTGGATTTGATTATGGTGCTAGCTAGGGTTTCAAATTGGGGATTACGAACCAAACTTAGGCTTGAGAAATGGTGGGAAGTAAGCTCGTCTAAACCGTAACTCATGGATGTGATCTGATTTCTGCGTCTAAACCGAACCGAACGATTTTTTTACTAAACCAAAACGAACCGAAATTCATTAAACTAAACCCGAACCAAATGTTAGAAAAATCCAAACGATATAGAAAATTAATCCGAACCTAAACCAAATTTAACTCGAATTATATAAAACCGAAACTTTTAACTCGAATTGTATACAACTGAAATGTTTAACTGAATTCACTAAAACTTCATATATTTATCAAATATATAAAAAATACATTTAAATATACTAAACCTATGTAATATTAATTAAAAATTAGTTAGTTATGTTTATTCTTTTATATGTTTTTGTCTAAAACAAAACCGAATTTGAACCAAACCGAAATGTATTTTTATGTACAGCCCATAACGTTAGCACAAGAAAAGTAACATCAAGTAGTAGCATTACGTTCCGACATATAAATTCTAAACATATTTCTTGTTTCTTGTTTAATTTTTTATCAGGGTGAAACTCTCCATCTTCGCAGTAAAATGTTTTGTTTAAATTGAATATTTGAATATATGTTGAGCTTTCTCTTTTTTCTTTTTCTTTTGAATAATTTTATTAACCTGTGCACTACAGCAACTTTCTCCTTTTTTTTAGTTTCTTGAATATTACTTCTCGGACATTTTACAATTTAACTGTTTCTTATTTCATTTTTCTATAGATATGAAAGAAATAATTATAGTATTAAATATGTATAGTATAAAATACCAAAAATATAATCTATAATCTAACAACCACCTAAATCTAAATAACATAAATTATAAACCTAAATAACAACCTAAATATAAATTAATTACAATTCTGAATCTTTTAAACTAATTATAAACATTTAAAACTTAAAATGTTTGAAAATGTAACCTTTCTTAGGATTAAAAAGAGAGAGAAAACGATTTGAGAGAGAGAGCGTGAGTGAAATTTGGATGATAAGAGAAGATTATATTTATAAAAGTTATAAAAAGTATATGTTTTGTACATCTGTAAATTTTTATATGTTTTTAGTTACTTTTTTAATACTTAAAACTATGATATATCTCGCGTTATAGCACCGATAAATTACAATTATAGAAAAATATCCAAAAATTATAAAATCAGGATATTAGAAAATTGTAATTCTTCCAAAGTTTTATAAAAATTATAATATCGAATCTTTGT
Organism: Boechera retrofracta; assembly: GCA_015832515.1. Taxonomy (NCBI): domain Eukaryota; kingdom Viridiplantae; phylum Streptophyta; class Magnoliopsida; order Brassicales; family Brassicaceae; genus Boechera; species Boechera retrofracta. The sequence goes on from JACCIV010031589.1 coordinate 458,244, forward strand.
TAACACCTAAAAACAGTATTAAATCGATTTAAATTCTTCTTTAAAATCATCTAAAAACCCTCAATATACATCAAATCTCTTATTTTAGGAAAACTAAATCAACATTTAATTTAATTTAATTTAATTAGTATGTTTAATTAAATCAATAAAATCTTCACAAAATCTATTTTTAACTTCTTTTCAAAAAAATTAAAATAAAAAATTACTTAAAACGAAAATTATGAATAATTAATTTAATATTTAATTAAATGATAACATAATAATTAATTGACTAAAATACCCTTAAAGAGATATTTTAATTTATTTTTAGATGTAATGGCAATGTGATATAATTATCAACATTTTGTAAGGTTTATTTATAAGTGTATTCTCTAAATAATATATAAAAGTTACTTAGTAAGCATTGACATGACTCAATAAGTAGTACATACTTTTATAAGTTGCAGTTAGCGCAATCGAGATAAAATCTCCCATTCACAATTTGTCCTACTATGAGAATAACGATGAAGGATGGATTCAAGGATTTTTGAAAATTAAATGTGGATATTAAATAGTTTTAAGTTATATTGTCGTTTAACTTATTAAAGCGAAAAAAGAATATTTCTTTGAAATTATATTTGCACTAGTATTGTTATGAAAATTATTGTGGTTGTTTTTCAAAAAAATTTTATTCAATTTGTAACTTATTGTTTTTCAAATACATACCTAATTGTTTTTTTTCTTTTTGATAAAACCTTTTGAAATGTGATTAACCTTTGGAGGAAAAAATTATTTAGGATGACGATTATGAGCAGGTAATAGAATATCCAAAAGAAATTATGATGATATCCCTATAAAATCTCTTATATTAGATATATTTTCACTTTTTGCGTTTTCATTTAAAATATAATCAGGTATGGCCGTCCATAAGACACACAAAGCATATGTAAATTGTTACAACCCACTTTTATGTAAATTGTTTTTCTCGGACATATGGTCTAAAGCATTATCAATTTGTGGCCTAAAGCATTATCTTTTATTTGCCTTATGGACGGACCGGACCTGATTATATTTAAATGTGAAATTATATCTAATATAAGAGACTTTATATGGACATCTTCATAATTTCTCTTGGATATTATACTATCTGCTCATTGCGTCGTCTGAAATACTTTTTTCCTTCAAAGATTTAATCACAGGTCAAAAGGTTTTATCAAAAGGAAAAAAAACTCAAAATAATGTTTTTATCACTAATATAATTTTTAGTTATGTATTTGAAAAATAAGTTACAAATTGAATACATTTTTTGACAAACAAACCACAATAATTTCGTAACAATACTGGTGCACACATAATTTTGAAAGAAATATATATATTTTTTTTGCTTTAATAATTTAGACGACAATATAACTTAAAACTATTTAATACCCACATTTAAAAGTTCAAAAATCCTTGAATCCATTGGAACACAACTTCATCGTTGTTCTCATAGTAGAACAGATTGAGAATAATGGATTTTTTTTTTATCGATTGCGCTGTCTGCAACTATGTTGTATTTATTGAGTCATGTCAGTGCTTACTAAGTATTTAAAATATGTAGTAATTATTGAGCCATGCGAGTGCTTACTAAGTTTCTTAAAACACAATATAGTTAGGGTTCTATTTGAAGTTCTAAGTGACATCTTAACACCCACTCAAAGATTTTCTCTTTCTTTCTTTTGTTTATAATGGCCGCAAGAGCAATGTGTGTGTAACATTTAATGTAACACATCTCAATTTATCCATAAATATTTTATTAAATTCAAAGAAATCTCATAAATGCATTATTAAACCAAATAATCCAAAATAAAACAAAAGAACTAAACCGGCGTTCAACGAAAAATCACTAACTAAAAATAATCTGAAAATTCCAACAAGTATCCCAAAACAGCAGCAACATCAACTTCAAGGCTCGTCAAGCACGACATCAGACTCACCTGAATAAGAAGAAAAAGGAGGGGATGAGTAATTTGGATTACCCAGTAAAAATAAGCCTAAGGGCTTATGAATCCATTTAGAACGATCTATAACAACTTCCTAAAGCAAGTCTAAGGCTAAAACATGCAGACAGACACGGTGTATATTACACCCGAGCAAGTAACCTCTCAACGGTTACACAGACAAGCATGGGGCACGACTCCATCCAAGGCGCACCATAGCGTGACAATCGTCCAGCACGTCTTAATCCAGGGCACACCATAGCATGACAAACGGCCTCTCCCAACATACACAATCAATCCGGAGGCCCATGACACACCATATCGCACTCCGCTCCTGCGTAGTGTTCATCCCAGCCTGCTACTAGGGTAGTCATCAGAATGCAAGAGTTCCTCTGTGCCGTTACTATAACGACCCACCCGAAGAATACCGACGACAGACAGACTTTTTGGGCCAGAATTCGTCCAACAACCGACTGACGCACAGCCTCAACATTCGATCCAAATCACAGATCTGAGAGTCCGGGTCTACAACGTAGCAAGCCACATGACACTCCCAGATCAATCTCACGCAAGCTCTCACACTTACGTACATAATGCACAATCATCACATTCAACATGTTATCGTCATCAATCATCACACATCCGATTAAATTTCATTATTAACTTAAACTAAGTGATACATATATAGGTACATAATATATATTATACAAACACAACCAACGACACATCTATTATTATTAGACATATCACATACATACTTTAATCCTAGACTCAAACAAAAAAAACTTACTATATCCCAAAACTAAAGGAAACACTTAACAAATCCTCACCTTTGCCACGGTTGCTGAAGACTTTTATGTATCTGCAACTGCTACTTAAGAAACTGCTACTTTTGAAACTTTCCTAAAATATAAACTTTCCCAAATTAATAACTTTCCAAAGTACTAACTTTCCTAAAATGAAACCTTACAGAAATAAAAACCTTTCCAAAAATGGAAAGTCTGATCAATGGAGGCGGTTTTGTGCTCAGGCTGAAGGAAAACAACACATAAACGTACTCAGATCAGTGCATAAGCTCGGTTCAATTTTTACCCAAAAAGACTTTTTTACCCCTGAAGGTTAAACACTCAGTTCAGGCACAAACGATGATGAATCTGACAAAATTAATCCCGGAAATGAATAGAACGGAGCAAGATAAACCACATACCAAAAAATCAGATTCAACGGTTACCAAAATATTTTTTGGCAAACCTTCTAGAGGTGATTCCGGGCGCGTCCAGCGACGTATGGACGAGTGGTCGACGACGTTGGCTTCGTCTCGGCGAGAGCTTTCAAACAAGCCAACGCGTGTCAAAATCAGAGGTCAGAAGGTGGAGCTCTGGCGACGGAAATGGTGATTCTGACGGCGGGTGGTGGCGGTCCGGCGATGGCTTCAACGGCGCGGGTGACTCTCTGATTTGACAGGGCTTCGCCAAGATTTTTAGGTGTGTGAGAATGTGAACCCTTACCTCTCATTTTATAAGTAATTAAAGGGAGAACCCTTGGGTTTTTTGGGAAGTGGGCCCTAAGTTGGCTTGGACTGGCGATTTTGGGCCCGTCCAGCGACATATGGACGAGCGGTCGACGGTGTAGGCTTTGTCTCGACGAGATATTTCCAACAAGGTAGCGCATGTCACAATCGGAGGTCGGAAAGTGGAGCTCCGGTGACTTTTCCGTTGGTGGCACGATGATTCTGATGGCGGGTGGTGGTAGTCCAGCGATGGCTTCAACGACGCGGGTGAGTTTCTGATTTGACAGGGTTTCACCAAGAGTTTTAGGTGTGGGAGAACGCGAACCCTTACCTCTCATTTTATTATAAGTAATTAGAGGTGGAACCTTAGGGTTTTTTGGAGAAGTGGGTCCTAAGTGGTCTTGGACTGTTAAAGTGTGCCTAGTCTCTTGTTAAGATGGCTTTTAGATTTCTTATTTATAATGTTATCCTTGATTGTATTCATCAAAACCAAATAGGGAGATGGATAATTCTAAGTTAGTCATAGAAACACGTAAGATTTGTAAGCCATAGCTGTAAAACAACAAATAAATGTACCTGCGATTGCTCGGTGAACATTTGGTGGTAGAAGTTCTCCAAAGACGAAAGGAAGCAACCGCTGCATAAATACATGACTGTCGTGACTTTTCATTCCTATAAACTTTCCTTTCCCATCATCAACACAATTTCGGAGGTTAGATGCGTATCCATCGGAGAACTTTACAGAATGTAGAATCCATTTGAATAATGCTTCTTTCGCAGCTTTATGTAATCGGAACACAGGTATTGGTCCTTTTCCGTTACCCATCAAATGTAGATCTTGTCGAGAACAAATGTCGGGCAGATCTAATCTTGATTTGATATTATCTTTTGTCTTCCCCTCGACATTTAAGACCATGTTCATGATGTTGTCGAAAATTTTTTTCTCTATATGCATCATATCTAAATTATGGCGTAAGAGTAGATTCTTCCAATATGGCAACTTCCAGAATATGCTTTTTTATGCCAATTATGATACTCTCCGTATCCGTCAGTAGGAGAATGTCCATTGCCACCACACTTTACAGTTTCCTCGGCACCAAAATCAGCCAACTCTGTTAATTGCTCTCTACCGGTAACAATCGGTGGTGGGCCTTCGAAAACTTTTACATTTCGACGAAATAATATTTTACTCTTTCGGTATGGATGGTTACTTGGGAGAAATCTTCTATGACAATCAAACCAACAACTTTTCCGTCCATGCTTTAATTGAAAAGCATTTGTTTGATCTTGACAATGTGGACAAGATAACCTCCTATGCGTTGTCTAACCCGAAAGCATCTTATATGCCAGAAAATCACTAATCGTCCACAGCAAAATTGCACGCATAAGAAAATTCTGGTTAGAAGAAACATCAAATACCTGAACTCCATGAGACCACAACATTTGCAATTCATCAATGAGTGGTTGTAGAAATACGTCTAGAGATCTCTTCGGTGTTCTGGTCCTGGAACGAGAACTGTTAGAAAAAGGAATTCTTTTTTCATACACAATGTTGGAGGTAGATTGTATGGTGTGACAATCACTAGCCACAAGGAATATTGACGGCCATGCCTTCCAAACGGATTAAACCCATATGTACTTAATCCAAGGTAGACATTCATAGTTTCTGAGGCAAAACAGGGATACGTTTCTTGAAAATGCTTTCAAGCCTCTACATCTGAAGGATGAGTGATTTCTCCGCTCTTTCTATGCTCTGCATGCCATCGCATAAAAGATGCTGTTCTTTCTGATTGGAATAGCCTTTTCAACCGATCGATTATAGGCAAGTACCACATCCTTTTAAATGGCACACGAGATTTACCATCCTTTTCTTCAAACCGCGGCTTCCGACAAAAACGACATTTTACTCTATCTGAACCTTCTCTCCAAAATATCATGCAGTTTTCGATACAAACATCGATCATTTCATATGACAACCCATGATCAGCCACCAGCTTTTGTACCTCATAATATGTTGCAGGGCATGAATTACTTTTAGGCAACAAATCTCTCCCCCATTCAGCAATTCGATCTACACAATCTTCCGGCAGATTAAAATCTGTTTTTATGCTCATCAATCTTGTGGCAGCATATAATGGGGACAAACCATCTTCGCATCCATCATATAATGGTTGGTTAGCTCCATCTATCATTCTGAAAAAATTACGTCCTTCTGTATTTGGGACGTTATGAAAGTTTCCAACATTTTTACGAAATATATCATTAACCATTTGAACAACACCAATATTCACTTTATCTTCTAATGGTACCTCTTTGATATGTTTGCATTTTGCATAGTTTTTAGCTTGCATAATTTATACATTTAGACATGTTATTCAACCTGTTCTTGTCATTTACTCCTAGTTTTGCATACTTAGAGTGTTTTGCACTAGGATTACGTACATCCTGCGTATTTGGCTTGTTACAGGTACTTTCAAGTGATTTTGGAGAAGTTAGGCTCGAAGCTGTCTAGGACATCAGACTCGACCTGGACGCTCTAGCAGACGTGATCGAGCTAAGGCAGGAAATGGAGCAGAAGCTCAGCTCGAGCTGAGGTCAAAGGTGGCGTCTTGAAGATTTTTAGCCGAGCTCGAGCACCCATGCTCGAACTCTATGATCGAGCTCAAGGTAAAAGAAGAGTCTTGAAATTTTCCCAAGCAGCTCGAGCCCTCATACTCGAGTGGACTGCTCGAGCTCAACAAATAAAAATACAATCTTGATTTCAACCAGCTCGAACACACCACCCGACCAAGACATGATCGAGCTGGACCTTATCCTGCACGTTTTTACCATTTTGTCCATGGCGTTTTAGGGTTTTTTAAGACTTAGTATAAATACCTAATGTTGGATCAAGACTGAGACAAGTTTTCTTTTAGGCCTAATTTTCGAGTTCTCTCTTTGTTCTTCATTGTTCTTAATTTCCAGACTTTGTAATTTGATTTCTACTTGTCATTTTTAGTTGATTTCTTCTGTTTCTATCATTTCTCCTTCTCTTCTCTCTATCTATGCAAGTTTTTATTATTTCTGGGTTGATGTTCTTCATGGTTTCTGAGTAGTCATTAGAGTTCTTAAGGATGGGATAGATTAGGTGTGGAATCTTAGTCTCTTAGGTGGTTTAAGAGTAGATTGTTTAATTTCCCTTCTAAATCAGTGTTCTTAATGCTAATTTCTCTCTGATCAATTGAGATTAGAACTTAGGTGCTTTTCTACCCAGAAGGTGTTTGATAAAATGTTTGACTGAACTGATGTTAGAGATTTACATACCTAGCCTAAAGGATTAGTTGTTTAGTGTGTTTATTGACAATATTGAACTGAATCTTAATGCCTGCTAGGGTACATTTCGCTAAGGGATTGGGTCTGGAACTAGTCTAGCTTGATGTTGCTTATCACGGGAGTGGACTTAACTGGTTGTGATGTTTGATGTCTAGGGAATAGCTTGATTGAGTTTTGTTAAAACCACCTGGGTAGATTAAGAGGACACACTGAGTCGATTACCCCATCCTTAGGAACTTCTCTTGCATTGATTGAATTCTCTGTTATTGCTCTGTCTCTGTTAGCTTCTGTTAGTCCTGTTTTAGCTTCTATTTGTAGTTTCTGTCTAGGTCGCTAGTCCTATACACTGTTTGCTTGGCTTGACTTGAACTGCTTGATCACATCCTTTTTGGTTAATATCTCGCCCTTATGGATTGACACCTTACTATACTACAACGAAACCTTGGTCTAGTAAGAAATTGACCCACTTCAATTTGGCGCCGTTGCCATTTGGGTGTTGTTTGTTACAATTAGGATTTCAATCTGCTCTAGATCAAGTTATTTTTCACTCTACTTTGTTACTGACTTGTCTTTCTATTCTCTGTTTCTGTGTTTCAGGTACCCACAACTTGACCTGCATACTCGAGCTGAGACCCCTTGCACGTGCAGCTCGATTCCACAACTCGACTCCACAGCTCGACCACCCCTGCTCGAGCTGACACATCGAGCTATCCTCCACCTGCATGCAAACGAGATCAAAAGGCAGTCAGAATCTCATCCGCTACATAGACAACATCAACAGACTACCACAAGAGTTGCGCGAGCAGAGAGAAGACCTCAGAGTAGATCACGAAGCTCTGTTCGAAATAGCTGATGATAATCCACCATCCCAGCCACAAGACGTGCCTGCACCACGGTGGCCACGTTTGATAGGAGCCGGCGATGCTCCTAATACTCATACCAACAGACAAGAGATTGTACCTCCTACTGTCCAGAACAACAACTTTGAAATCAAGCATGGCTTGATTGCTATGGTGCAGAACAACAAGTTTCATGGACTGCCTATGGAAGATCCCCTTGATCATCTGGATGAGTTTGATAGGCTCTGCAGCCTTACCAAGATCAATGGTGTCAGTGAAGATAGTTTCAAACTGAGGCTCTTTCCCTTCTCTCTTGGTGACAGAGCCCATCACTGGGAAAAGACTCTACCCCATGGATCCATCACTTCATGGGATGCCTGCAAGAAAGCTTTTCTTACCAAGTTCTTCTCCAATGCTAGGACAGCACGCCTGAGGAATGAAATCTCTGGCTTTACTCAGAAGGATGGTGAAAGTTTCTGCGAATGCTGGGATCGCTTCAAGGGCTCGGTCCATTGATTTTCAAGTAGTTTCTCTGTGATCTTGGAGCATCTATCAGTCTCATGCCACTATCAGTTGCAAGGAAGCTAGGGTTCAGGAACTATAAATCCTGCAACATCTCTCTGGTGCTTGCAGACAGATCTATTAGGACTCCTCATGGTATGTTACAAGATCTCCCTCTAAGGGTTGGTTCAGTGGAAATACCTACAGATTTCATAGTTCTTGAGATGGATGAGGAACCAAGAGATCTTCTGATTCTGGGAAGACCTTTCCTTGCTACAGCTAGTGCGGTCATTGATGTCAGAAAAAGAAAGATCGATCTCAACCTTGGAAGTGATTTCAAGATGACATTTGATGTCAAGGACACTATGAGGAAGCCGGAAATAGAAGGACAAGTCTTCTATGTTGAGGTAATGGATAAGCTTGCTGATGAACTTCTGGAGGAACTTAATCAAGAGGATCACCTTCGGACTGCCTTAACCAAGAGTGGTCTAGATGGGTATCTACATGCTGAGACTTTGGGGTATGAGATGATTTTAGACTCACACAAGGTTCTGGAAGAATCAGAAAGGTTTGAGGAGCTGATAGGGATCAACGCAAAAATTAATGCTGTAGAGGATACCGAGCTCGACCATGGAGCTCGAGCTAAGCTATCCATGACATCTGACTCGAGCCATCATATCGAGTTTACCACCGAGCCAGCCTTTTCTGCAAACAGACGACTGGTCAGAACTCCGAGCACCTAAGGTAGATCTCAAACCTCTTCCTTCTGGGCTAAGGTACGCCTTTTTTGGACCAAATTCTACTTATCCAATCATAGTAAATGATATGCTTAGTAACGATGAGTTGCATTTGCTGTTGACTAAGTTGAGAAAATTTAGAAAGGCTATAGAATATTCTCTGGATGACATTAAAGGAATTTCACCTAGCTTGTGCACTCACAGAATTCACTTGGAAAACGAATCATATGCTAGCATTGAACCTCAGAGAAGATTGAACCCAAACTTAAAAGAAGTCGTTAAAAAGGAAATTCTTAAGTTGCTAGGGGCTGGAATCATATATCCTATATCAGATAGTACTTGGATTTCTCCTGTGCATTGTGTACCTAAGAAGGGGGGTATGACTGTGATTAGAAATGATAAGGATGAATTGATACCTACTAGGATTGTAACAGGACATAGGATGTGTATTAACTATAGAAAATTGAATACTGCTTATAGGAAAGATCACTTTCCTTTGCCATTCATTGACCATATGCTAGAGAGATTAGCTAACCATCCTTACTACTGTTTTCTAGATGGGTACATTGGGTTCTTTCAGATTCCAATTCAACCTAATGATCAGGAAAAGACCACTTTTACTTTTCCTTATGGAACTTTTGCATATAGGAAAATGCCTTTTGGCCTTTGTAATGCTCCTGCAACATTTCAAAGATGCATGACTTCTATATTCTCGGATTTAATAGAAGAGACTGTGGAAGTATTCATGGATGACTTTTCTGTGTATGGCTCCTCTTTCTCCTCCTGCCTTTTGAACCTTTGCAGGGTACTTGCAAGGTGTGAGGAGACAAATCTGGTGCTCAATTGGGAGAAATGCCACTTCATGGTCAGAGAAGGGATCGTCTTGGGTCACAGAATTTCTGAGAAGGGTATAGAGGTAGACAAGGCCAATGTTGATGTGATGATGCAGCTGCAGCCACCAAAAAACGTCAAGGACATCAGGAGTTTTCTTGGGCATGCTGGGTTTTACAGAAGATTCATCAAGGACTTCTCAAGGATAGCCAGACCACTAACAAGGCTGTTGTGCAAGGAGCAAGAGTTCCTGTTTGATACAGAATGTTTGAAGGCTTTCCAGCTCATTAAGGAAGCTTTAGTCACTGCTCCAATAGTCCAAGCACCGAACTGGGACTATCCGTTTGAGATCATGTGTGATGCATCGGACTATGCTGTAGGAGCTGTACTAGGCCAAAGGATTGAGAAGAACCTGCATGTGATCTACTATGCAAGGAGGACGCTTGATGATTCTCAAGGGAGATATGCAACAACAGAGAAGGAGTTGCTGGTTGTAGTCTTTGCTTTTGAGAAATTCAGAAGCTATCTGGTTGGGTCTAAGGTGATAGTCTATACTGATCATGCAGCACTAAGACATATCTATGCTAAGAAGGATACTAAGCCATGACTGCTCACGTGGATACTCCTTCTTCAAGAGTTTGACATGGAGATTGTTGATAAGAAGGGTATAGAGAATGGTGTGGCTGATCACTTGTCAAGGATGAGGATAGATGATGCAGCACCTGTTGATGACACCATGCCTGATGAGAGACTCCTAGATGCTGTTTCTGTGATAGGAGTGAAGGACATACCCTGGTATTCAGATCTGGCCAATTTCCTTGCATGTGGTGAATTACCTGATGATCTTGATGCTTATAGAAGAAAGAAGTTTATGAGGGATGTCAACCACTACTTCTGGGATGAGCCTTTCCTGTACAAGAGAGGTTCAGATGGTCTGTATAGAAGATATATAGCACAAGACGAGGTTCAAGGTGTGCTAGAGCACTTTCACGGATCTCCCTATGGAGGACACTTTTCTACATTCAAGACTGTTCAGAAGGTGCTGCAAGCAGGTCTATGGTGGCCTACAATGTTCAAAGATGCTCAAACCTTCATCACTAAGTGTGATCCTTGCCAGAGAATGGGTAACATCAGCAGGAGGAATGAGATGCCACAGAACCCGATTTTGGAAGTGGAGGTGTTTGATGTTTGGGGGATTGATTTCATGGGTCCTTTCAACCCACCCTCTTCTGGGAACAGCTACATCTTAGTAGCTGTTGATTATGTCTCAAAGTGGGTTAAAACCATCGCTTGTCCTAGCAATGATGCAACGGTAGTTCTGAAGATGTTCAAGAGCATCATTTTCCCTAGATTTGGTGTGCCAAGAGTCGTTATTAGTGACGGGGGATCTCACTTCATCAACAAGCTCTTTGAAAATCTTCTGAAGAAACATGGGGTCAAGCACAAGGTGGCTACACCATATCACCCCCAGACTAGTGGTCAAGTGGAGGTGTCTAACAAACAGATCAAAGCCATCTTGGCTAGAATAGTGGGCGTTTCAAGGAGAGATTGGTCTGCTAAGCTTGATAAGACTCTCTAGGCGTACAGGACTGCATTCAAGACCCTTATTGGGAGAACACCATTCCAGCTCCTCTATGGCAAGGCTTGTCATCTACCTGTTGAGGTTGAGTACAAGGCGTTATGGGCAACAAAGCTTCTGAACTTGGATATCAAGCCTGCCCAGGAAAAGAGAGTATTGGACCTGCATGAGCTGGAGGAGATCAGGCTGGATGCTTATGAGAGTTCTAAGGTCTACAAAGAGAGGACAAAAGCCTTCCATGACAAGAGGATCTTGCACAAAGAGTTCAAGGCTGGTGATCAAGTCCTCCTTTTCAATTCTAGACTCAAGCTGTTTCCGGGAAAGCTCAAGTCTAGATGGTCCGGACCGTTCTCCATCAAGGAAGTTTCGCCCTACGGAGCAGTCACCTTATTTGGAAAGGGCGGAAACGAATTCACTGTGAACGGACAGAGGCTCAAGCCCTATCTAGCTGATACCATCATTCTAGAAGGAACTTCGATTCCTCTGGATGAGCCTTCCACTGCCTAAGCAAAACAGGAAGTCAAGCTTAGGAACTTCGATTCCTCCCATGTCTATCTCTGTACATATTTCTTTGTTATAGTTTCTAAAAACATCAAATAAGTGTGCTAAGCTGTTTGATTTTGTCTCGATTGTATGATTTCAGGAAAGTATGAGAGGTGAATCATGAAAAGGAGGCAAAAACGCACAGGAATGGCTTGACTCGAGCACCAAACTCGAGCCTTGTGATCGAGCCAACCAACCGAGCCTTAGGAGGGAAATTCAAATTTTAAAATTCTGACAAGTGGACCCAGCTTGACCAAGTTGGTCAAGTTACATGCTCGAGTCAGAAGTGGCAGGCGTGTCAGCTCAACCCCGCCTGTTTGAGCTGTCGGATCGAGTCAAGGTGTTTTTGGCGCCCAAGCTCGATTTTGAATTTAAACAAGAGACAACCCACGCTCCTCCTAGTCCTTTTGATCCCCTCCCACTTGGCTATATAAACACAACTCGACCCAAGGCTCCCCAACTCTCATTCTCTCTCTTTTATTTTCCAAGAACTCTCTTTTATTGCTCTTGCTGTTCTTAAGTTTATTCTCACATTCTTGAGTTTCTCTTCTTTCTTTGAGTGATTCTCAGGCATGGATTCACGCCAAGCTCGTCGTAGATCAGCTGAAGCACTCGCCCAAAACTTCCAGATGTGGAGAGAAACCGTCCCTCCAAGCAAAGAATACATGGAGGTTGCAGCAGCGCCTGACTCGAGCACTCACGCTCGAGCCAGAGAATCGAGTCAAAAGGGGGAAAGATCTAGCTCGAGCACTCACGCTCGAGCTGGCGGGTCGAGTCCAGGCGGTGATGCTGCAGACAGAAAGCTCTCCCGTGCTAAACGTGAAGGAAAGAAACCAATGGAGCCGAGTATGCATCATGACAGTGGTGCAACGGAAGAAGATGAACATAAGGTGACAAGAAAGCCTCAAAAGAAGAGCAAACCTTCTACAGCAAAGTTCCTGGAAGCCCTACTTGCTCGAGGTTTTGAAGGGACAAGGTACCCGCATAGAGAAACGATGAAGAAACTCGGCATTGCTAGGGATGTGGAGTTTTTCTATGAGATAGGAGGCTTATGTGAGTTCATGAAGATCCAGCTGGAAGCCTACAAAGAGGAGACAAGCCATTTCCTCTCATCTCTCGCTATTCACTTCTATGATGAGGAGCCTGACCATGAATCTTAAGGTGGTCCTGGCTTCATAACCTTCATGTGCAGAGGTCGAGCCTACGCTCTCACCATCAAGGAGGTCGGTAACCTATATGGTTTTTTTGGAGGAGATGAACCCGTTCAAGATATCGACCACGAGGAGCTTCAGCAACTATGGTCAACCATTGGAGACAACGCTAAACCTTTCTCCTCTTCCAAAAGCAAGAGTTCTAACATCAGAAGCCCTTTTCTGAGATATCTCCACAAGACCATAGCAAGCACTATGTTTGCAAGAAAGGCGACTGGGACAGTGAATGAAGGAGAATTAAAGATTCTGGACGTGTGCGTATTACCACTTCTGGGCTATACAAGAGGTGGGCTGAAGATGAAGGGTGATAGGGCGAATGCAAACCTCACCTTTGTTCTGCTAGAACAATTCCTATACTACAAGGAATGGGCAATGAGGATTCATAAGATGGAATCTGGGGGTGAGCTCTGCATTGGGGGTATAGTTACTCCCATTCTTGTTGCCTGTAATGTGGAGCTGATTTCGGAGCCTTATCCACCAAAATGGATAGATGTGGATTTCTTGAGAAGGTGCAGACTCCTAGACCATACACCACCTTTAGATGAGCACATATACAAGTTCATGCATCCAACCGTTGGGGAAGTCAAGCTGCGTCTTCCTTGCACGGATTTGACTAAGGTACGAACGGGCCAGAACATAGATTTCGATCCTCCTCTTGATAGACTCTACAATCCAGATGAGGAGATCATGCCACAAGACATAGGTTCAGACGATCATGTTGCTATTAAGGAGGAGAGTGATGCAACAGAAAGGTATTAATTTGAAGAGTACAACCTTAAGCCCTCACATAGCCCAGCTATAAAAGAAGCACACAAAAGGATTGGTCTCTTACAGAAGTAGAACAAGTTCCAAGGCAAGACTATTGCTGCACTTAAGGATACTGTGAAGGATCTGAAAGATCAAATGAAGGAAGTGAAGGACCAGCTCAAGGACTTCAAACAAAAGTTCACTGCCCCCACATCTAAGAAGGTCATCTTGCCAAAGAGAGTTCTGGTGGGAAGCGGTTCGTTTCGGGAGGAACCAAAGCCTCATGCACCTGCCACAGAACCACCAAGAGCCTCTTCTTTCGAACCAAGGTAGTTTCAACAATATGTAAGGCGGACAAAGAGACGCTCAACAAGCGGAGAGTCTGGCTCGAGCAGTCAGCTCGACCACGAAAGTCGAGCCAGACACCTGCACTCCTCTGACTCGAGCCATCAGCTCGAGCACATCCAGGTCGAGTCAACCTATACGCGTGAGAGCATGGAGGACTTGATCTCCTCCTTCTTCTCCAAGCCTTGAGGTACCTGTTCCGTCCATTCTTGTATATATTAGTTGCATCACTTTCTTATTTTCTGTTATTTCTTAATCTTTCTTTTCAAATTTTTATTACACAAGGAACTGTGTAATTTAAGTTTGGGGAAAAGGTTAACATTTGTTTTGATGTGTTTTCTCTGTTCTTATTTTGATTTTGTGCATTCTTGAGTTTGCATGCATCTATGGCATAGAAAAACCAAAATATTTTTTGAAAAACTTGAAAAAAAAAAAAAAAAAAAAAACAGAGTGTTCATGTAGTTGCATTTACATTTTAGGATTGAGTCTATATTGTTTTCATATAGGGCTGTTGCATTTGCATAGGGAATTATGATGATTTAAACCTTGTAAGCTTGCTGATTCAATTGTATAATTTCAATGTCCTCGTTTCTAGTTGTTTAATGCTTAGTTATTGAGCTTGAAGTAAGACTGCACCATTCCTTGAATGCACAGCTAGATTAGGTCTCAATTGAAAGCATACTGTGATTTTCTGTCTTTTCCTATCTATTTAAACCTGAATTTTGACTCATAATTATCATGTCTATGCACTGCATTTGAACTCATGGATACCATATACATACTTGGATTTTCTTTCATCTGTTTATACCACTCTTTGCTGATCCGAGTAGCTGCTCTCATCATTAGAACAGTTTTACCATGCCTTTAGCCTAGCTTTCTTTCAAGCCATGACGTTATTTTCTTGAGTGTGCGAGGCCTATTTCTGAATGAGCTTGGTAGAAAATGTTAGGTTTGAGCCGACAAGGATAGATTCTCATGTAGTTCTGGTTTGCAATTTTCGAATCAGATAGGAACTAGGTGGGATCTTGATCATTGGGTATTGGGTTTGGTTCTGTGAAAAGAAAATAATGAAAAACTTGAAAAAAGATGAAAGAAAAAGGTTAAGAGTTCTTAGGAGAGGAATGATCTGAAATGTATTAATCTAGTAAGGGATATGGGGATGTGCTAAGAAAGAGAAAAGAAAGGCAAAAGCTTAAAGTCTGAAAAACGTAGAAAAATGGCTAAGCTGGTCATGAAAAACCATAAGAAAAAACCCCAATCCGCTAGAAGTATTTGTATAACCCTTCCTAGAACAAAAACATGAAGAAAAGATGAAACTGATCCAAGAAATCAAAAAGAAAAGCCTAACGGTCAAGGGTAGAATTAGGATGACTTTCTGGGTTTAGACTTGAAGGTTAAGAACACTTGTGTAAGACTGGGTAGATGGGAGTCTATTCTTGTATGTATAGGTTGGTTCTTACCATTAGCATTCTACTAAAGCTCATTCCTTTTGATTGAGAGATCCTTGTTCTGAAATGACAAAACCATACTGAAGATACCATCTTTGTCTCTTGACCTTACCCTAGGCCAAATGAGTTCATTGAGTATGCATATCTTGATTCATGGTTTCTGTTTAAATGAATGTTAAGGGGAATGATAGATTTGAATGCATGTCTAGGTTGAGATTTGATTGAACTTGTGCAGCGGAGAGTATGGCTAACGTTTTTAAGTAAAGTTCATAAACTTTGCATTCTAGAATTGGTAACTTGGACATTGAGATCATCTGTTACAATCTGCAAGTTTTGGTTATGAGTCCCCACTTTCAAACCTCTCTCCATTCTTATTATTTTGTTTGCTTGAGAGCAAGCAAGGACTAAGTTTGGGGGAGTTGATATGTTTGCATTTTGCATAGTTTTAGCTTGCATAATTCATACATTTAGACATGTTATTCAACTTGTTCTTGTCATTTACTCCTAGTTTTGCATACTTAGAGTGTTTTGCACTAGGATTGCATACATCCTGCGTATTTGGCTTGTTACAGGTACTTTCAAGTGATTTTGGAGAAGTTAGGCTCGAAGCTGTCTAGGACATCAGACTCGACCTGGACGCTCTAGCAGACGTGATCGAGCTAAGGCAGGAAATGGAGCAGAAGCTCAGCTCGAGCACCCATGCTCAAGCTGTATGATCGAGCTGAGGTCAAAGGTGGCGTCTTGAAGATTTTTGGCCGAGCTCGAGCACCCATGCTCGAGCTCTATGATCGAGCTCAAGATAAAAGAAGAGTTTTGAAATTTTCCCAAGCAGCTCGAGCCCTCATACTCGAGTGGACTGCTCGAGCTCAACAAATAAAAATGCAATCTTGATTTCAACCAGCTCGAGCACACCACCCGACCAAGACATGATCGAGCTGGACCTTATCCTGCACGTTTTTACCATTTTGCCCATGGCGTTTTAGGGTTTTTTAAGATTTAGTATAAATACCTAATGTTGGATTAAGACTGAGACAAGTTTTCTTTTAGGACTAATTTTCGAGTTCTCTCTTTGTTCTTCATTGTTCTTGATTTCCAGACTTTGTAATTTGATTTCTACTTGTCATTTTTAGTTGATTTCTTCTGTTTCTATCATTTCTCCTTCTCTTCTCTCTATCTATGCAAGTTTTTATTATTTCTGGGTTGATGTTCTTCATGGTTTCTGAGTAGTCATTAGGGTTCTTAAGGATGGGATAGATTAGGTGTGGAATCTTAGTCTCTTAGGTGGTTTAAGAGTAGATTGTTTAATTTCCCTTCTAAATCAGTGTTCTTAATGCTAATTTCTCTCTGATCAATTGAGATTAGAACTTAGGTGCTTTTCTACCCAGAAGGTGTTTGATAAAATGTTTGACTGAACTGATGTTAGAGATTTACATACCT
This sequence comes from Boechera retrofracta, assembly GCA_015832515.1. NCBI lineage: Eukaryota > Viridiplantae > Streptophyta > Magnoliopsida > Brassicales > Brassicaceae > Boechera > Boechera retrofracta. Next base: position 475,242 of record JACCIV010031589.1, read on the forward strand.
AGCCTAAGGGATTAGTTGTTTAGTGTGTTTATTGACAATATTGAACTGAATCTTAATGCCTGCTAGGGTACATTTCGCTAAGGGATTGGGTCTGGAACTAGTCTAGCTTGATGTTGCTTATCACAGGAGTGGACTTAACTGGTTGTGATGTTTGATGTCTAGGGAATAGCTTGATTGAGTTTTGTTAAAACCACCTGGGTAGATTAAGAGGACACACTGAGTCGATTACCCCATCCTTAGGAACTTCTCTTGCATTGATTGAATTCTCTGTTATTGCTCTGTCTCTGTTAGCTTCTGTTAGTCCTGTTTTAGCTTCTATTTGTAGTTTCTGTCTAGGTCGCTAGTCCTATACACTGTTTGCTTGGCTTGACTTGAACTGCTTGATCACATCCTTTTTGGTTAATATCTCGCCCTTATGGATTGACATCTTACTATACTACAACGAAACCTTGGTCTAGTAAGAAATTGACCCACTTCACTCTTCTACACCCGATCTACCAAGTTGACTTGTAGTAGGACCAAAATCAACCATAGACTCAACCTCTCCGTGTATATACCATATCTTATAACCCATCATAAATCCCCTCCCATATAAGTGTTTCCATACAGTTGTGACAGGTATAAATCTATTTTTACTACATGTAGGACATGGACAATACATTTTATTGGATTCGAGGGTTACAGGTTGGTTTGTAGCAAACGACATAAATTGTTGTAGACCTTCAGCGAATTCTGGCGTAAGTAAATTCGTCACAGGATCAAGATGCGGCTGATCTATCCAGGAACGGAAATAATTTCCGATATTTGACGACGACATCATGTAACTAAAAGTGTTTATAGAATTAAAAAAAAAATTTGAATGGTTTTATTTCTGAATTTTTTTTGCATGTATAAAATTCAATCGGTAACTTGTATATATAATGCACAAGAACGACATTATTCTGACAACTTTCACGGCCCTCGACAAGCTATGTGATGTTTTTTTCAATTATTTTTGAAATAATTCCGTCAAAAAACCGACCAAAAATCAGTGACCTGATGTTTTTGGCACTATTATTCGGATTCGTCGGAATTTTATCAGAAAATTCCGACGAAATTCTAACAAAAGACACTTAGGTCGGAATTTGGACGGAAAAAATTCGACACCATTTCTGACGAAATATCGGTGATTTGATGTTTTTGGCACTATCATTCGGTTTCGTCGGAAGTTTATCGGAAAAACTCCGACGAAATTCTAACAAAATACACTTAGGTTGGATTTTGGACGGAAAAAATCCGACACAATTCCGACGAAATATCGGTGATCTGATGTTTTGGCACTATCATTCGGTTTCGTCGGAATTTTATCAGAAAAACTCCAACGAAATTCTAACAAAATACACTTAGGTCGGATTTTGGATGGAAAAAATCCGACACCATTCCGACGAAATATTGGTGATCTGATGTTTTTGGCACTATTATTCGGATTTGTTGGAATTTTATCAGAAACAATCCTACGAAATTCCAACAAAATACACTTTGGTTGGAATTTGGACGGAAAAAATCTGACCAAATTCCAACAAATTACACCTTGGTCATGACCCATCAATTATTCATTGTTGTCATATTTGTATCTTTTATTCATCTATATAACTCTTCTCTTACACACATTCATTTACAAAACCGACAACTTCTCCTCACTTTTATATACATCATCAAAATATTCAAATACATAAACACCAATTGGTAGACAATTTAAATGTCTAAATCCCCTTACAGCAGCGAAAGTGAAGACTCAGGTTTTTTCGGTGATGATATGACTTGGTCTCAGTTCAAAACAACGGTTGATAACGCTTTCAATCATTTACAAGGGCCCGTAACAGAAAAAAAGACTTTGCAATCGGAGGTCCTTCAAGAGGTGATACAAAATACAAAGATGCACAAGTCGATAATGAATTTAACACAGAACCATGGTTAACGGCAATAAGTTATGTCCGCCATGAAGGTACCTATAATTATTATGAAATGTGTTGTTTATACTTTATTTATTTTACAACCCTTACAAATTTTTAAAAATTTATACTCAGCTTTCTTACAACATTTACCAAAAGATGTCCCACCTTATACCCTTTTGAAAGATATCGAAAAAGTCGAAGAATATTGCGGAATGATCGGCAAGGTAAAATATAGTTTTTTAAATTAAAATTATATTGTTTTTGTGCTTTCATAAATATATATCTAGTCTAACCCAAATTTTATAAAATAATGCATAGATTGTTGTAAAAATCATCACATGCGAGCCAACACTTTTAGGCAATGTTTTGGTAAAATTGAAGGTAAACTATAATTATTTTATTAAAAAATTCATTTCATATGAACTAAATTCCATGTTATTTTTTTCTATTTTAACATTTGCTAATTTTACACTGTTTAATTTATAAAAGGATCCAAGTGGTACTTATGACGAAATTATAAATAATTTTTTTTTATGTAACACGTGGTATGTCGATTCTATAAAAGTTGGCTCCGTTCTAGTGCTTCAAAAAGTACACTGCGCATGTAAAAAAAATTCTATTTTTATCTACACAATATTTCATATTATTTTTTTTTTTCACCAGCTTAACACTAAAAGAATCACGCCTTATGGAAAACATTTAAATATCACAGTCAGTAATATATGCAATGTCTACACGTTAGACAATTACGATGCAATCTAAGACGATGACACAGATGATTATGAGCATAAATGAGACTCGGGAAGCAAAACAGAAGATTATGCTCCTAAATTATGGTTGCTAAATGTTTAAGTATTTCAGACATCTTTTATAACAATGTTGTTTCTTTTTTTCTTATTTATGATTTCTGTATTATTTTTCTATCCAACTTTTAATAATATGTGCAATATAATAGATTATAGTATTTCAAATTTCTCTTATTTTTTAATTAATGTATATATAACTTAAGTTGTTATTAATTAAGTCTGGAACTCATATATCAAAACTGAATAAAAGTTATTTCAGAACTTCTATTATTTTACCGAGGTGTTTGTTCGGATATGGGCTAGAATTCTTTCCATCGATAATCCGTCCATCTACCAAAAATCGTCAACTTACCGAGAAATTCATTGTTTGGTCGGATTTTGGTCTTAATTTTTCCAACCTAAATCCGACCAACTACCAAAAACCATCGACTTTCCAACGAATGTATAGTTTCGTCGGAATTTGGTCTTAATTTTTCCGAACAAATTCCGACGCCTTCACAGAAAACGACGAATTTCCGAGAAAGACATTTTTTGCTCGGATTTCGTTGGAAATTGGCTTTTTTCTTGTAGTGTTAGAGCTGTCAAACGGACCACATATCCACGGGCTTGACCCAATAAGAATCATTGCGGGGCAATAAGTATCATGGCGGAGTGAGGATGGACACTAATATCTTTGTCCATCAAATAGCGGGATGACCCATGCGGATTGCGGGTTAAACGAGCTGAGTCGTAGCGGATTCGTGAGCTTGCAGGTTGACCTGCGAAAAGTTAAAAGGATGATCCATTTATTCTTCTCTCTTCTCCATCACCTTTCTCTCTAATCTCCTACATCCATTAATCTCAGAATCTTCTTTCTTTTTTTCTTACATCATCTCGAAATGTACTGAAAATTCAAGGAACGAGATACCGAGTACGTTAAGCAGGCGGTTCATGAAGACAATGTCGGGAATTACAACAACGTGATCCCTCTATACATGATCCCACTACCTCTTCATGTTTGTTAAGACTCTCAGGCAGATCCTTGTCCTTGTCATTGTCTCTGAACTCTATACTCATAAATTCTGATACGTATAATGTTTTTGAGGCTTCAATCACCAAAGCTTATTATGATATAATAAGAGGATAATGTAACGAATGTTTAATTTTTACTTTTAGGTTGTTTGTTGGGTCGTCTTTTGAATGGTGTCTAGGTTGCCTTGCTCTCTTGGTCTGTAAAGATAAAGCAGAGTGTTTTTCTAGTAAGGTTTCTTAGTGGCTCAAGAAATTCTCGATAATCAGTTCTCCAAGCTTTGTATTTTGTGTTTCTTCTTTTGCCATTTTATAATAGGCTTTTCATTGTTTTGAGAAGTGATTCTCTTAATGGGGGCATAAATTATTATTCAAGGGCAATCGATTAAGTTCTTAGAAATCAATAAGAAAATTAGAGAATTTATGGGGGCAACTACCCCCTACTTACCATATGTAGATCCTCCCCTGTCAACAACACCGCTTCTTGACTACCACGATCCATTTTGCGTCCAAGATTTTGTAAAAGTTGTAGGCATTACACTTTTCATGCCAGTATCTATGTTATATGGAGGGAGAGAAACCCAAGACGACATGGAGAGCAACACAAATCATCAGAACTTCTAGTAAAGTTTATTGATAAAGATGTTCGAAATCGGATAAGTTCATTGATGAAAATGGGCCATCAACATTTTAGAGATGGACTTCAAGTATGATTCTCTACACGATAGATTTCACTTCATGGACGAGGCCTACCTCAGTTCAGATTCAAAATTCTTTCTGTTTTTTCATCTTTTTTTTCTATATTGACTCAAAATAAACAGTTTGTACTCTTTTTTTCACTGATGGTTTTGTCCTAGTTGATTTTTCCGTCTTTTGATTTTAACGAGGCAACTGTTCATTGATACATAAGAATCGGATTCTGATTTCTATTTTAATTTTATTTAGATTGAAGCCGTATTCTATGTACAAACGTTTGTTTTTGTTTTGTATATAATTTAACATTTATATATAAAAAAAAATTGTAGGCCATAGATCAGGCCTCCACTTAAATACAAAACTAATCGGGACTCGAGCATGATTGGAGGTCCCTGAGGGCAGGCTCTCAAGCCATATATACGACTCTTACACTATGATTCCATACCCAAAATACAACTATCACGTCCAAAATACAGCTCTCACGCCTTATATACTGCTCTCACGAGTCACGCCTGTTGTAATGTACTTGTTTTCCAGCAAGCTAGTTATTATCTTTGTGTTTCTGTTAACCGAAGAGAAGGTTCGTATTGTTAGTGGTGACAAGATTGTTCTGGTTATGCAACAAGGTCACTTATTACTCATAAATAGACTAATATTGTTGCATGCAGATATTTTTGTGTTGCAAACAGTGTTCGGAAGAGTTCAACCCATTCATTGTATAAAGCGTTGCTTCGTCGATCGATTGAAGGAGCATCATTTTTTATTCATTTTAGGCATGATAACCGTAGTGATCTTGCAATATATGTTTATGATGAAAAAAAAGAAAATTATAACGTCGGGATCAATCACAAACAAGGCGAGTTATTGTCTATACTACTAAATTAACGTAGAATTTTCGAGCAACCAAATTAAAAATACTATTCTCTTTTCAAAAATAAAGTTATTATTCCAAAATAAGTCTTATCTGTTAAAAAAATAAGAAAAGATATATTTATAAAGACAAAACTTAAGACATACGAAGAATGCAAAAACAACATCATCAAGCCCAAAACTCACTAGAAAAGAGAAAACAACATAAAACAAAAATAGGATTAGAAAATAGAAAACACAAAGCAAAACTGATTTGAAGAACACGTGAAAACACCAAAACCATGTTCTCCTAAAAGGATAATGCGCTTCCTTCCGATATTAAAATGACAATCTAAATCAATGACCATCTAAATTGTCATTATGTGTAAGTAAAGTAATAAGGCAATAGTGGAAAAAAAAGAACAGAAAAAGAATAAAGAATCTCTGGAACCACATAGACGAAGATTTGTGCATGTGAAGAAACACCAACTTCAGAAGATACAACTAAATATATAAACTTGACGACATATTAATTAAATTAAATATTTTTAAAGGAAATCTCTATGGTTAGTAAACGAATCATTCAATACATAGGTAAGCCAGGAAGAAACTCCTTGCACATAAAAAAAGAATATAAAAAGAAGCAATTAGATGGGTCATCTTCACAATCACCAATCATTCATTCCTAACAAAATTAGAAACCTAGAGAGAGATTCTCAGCAATATTTTGTTTGTTTCATTGACATTTTGGAAAAATGGCACTAAATATGGAAGGTGGACCCATGCACTTTTACGATGAAATCGAACCCTTTTGTCGATGGAGGAGAACAGAAGACATTGACATTCTTGAGCTACATCTTCCTTCAGGTACATTAATTGTTTGTTCATAATTACTATAAGTTTATAACAAACAAAAAATAATTCTATTTCTTTTCTTAAGTTACAATATATTAGCATTTCAATGATATATTCTTATTTTTATTTCGCATGATTTGATATAAAAACTGTTAAACAAAATATTTTTGATGGTAGAAACAAAAAAAGTAAAACTTATATATTCAACACTGCCTAAGAAAAAACCTATGTTAGTGACTATAATGTAAAGCTGCATTGCAATTTGCTACATATATATCTTTCAACCGAAATAGCATAACACAAGATTATTGTCTAAAATCTTTAATATACTTTGATTCTATATTGCAACCTTGTTTCTCACTTTCTCCAAAGATTATAATTATACTTTGCTTCCACATTGGTACTATGCTTCTCGCTTTCTTTGATTCAATGTTGTTTATTTGGTTTGTAGTGCTAGGTCTCGCTAGGAATTTAGATGTGTCATATATAAACTATTTTTCTCTGGTTTGGGACACTAGACTGAATATTTTATTCAATTTAGGGTTGACCAAAAAAAGAACCAAAGATTATGTTTTTTATCATTGAAAAATGGACGGTGTTTGTATAGGTTTGAAGAAAGAGCATCTTAAAATACAGATCAACAACAGTGGTATACTAACAATAACAGGAGGCTGTCTTGTGGACCAAACCAAATCAATCAGGTTCAAGAAAGAAACAAAAGTTGCGAAAAATTGCAGAAGGAATGAGATTCGTGCAAAGTTTTCAAAGGGAGTTCTGTATGTGACAATGCCAAAGACAAACCCTATAGCAGCTGGTCCCTCGGCTGCTTTGAAGGGAGCCACATCACAAATAGACCCTAAAGCAGATGATGATATGAGAAATGTACCAAACTGTGCAAGTGATTTTCATAGCAAGTTTGGCTCATTGAGGCAAAGACTATGGAGGAAGACAGTAGTTGAGGGTGTGGCAGCCATGGTGGTTGTGGTTGGTGCAGTTGTAGGAGTGGTTAAAGCGTACCAATATTTTATGGCATCACCTGTGTGATCAAGATTCAATAAGATCAGGGATGTGCATTGTTTCCTGTTGGTATGATGTAATACAAACATTTCTTATGTTTCACTTTACGGAAATTATTCTTCACTAAAATTTAAATAAGTATAAATTGTTCTTCTTGCGTGATAAAATAAGTGACGACAAAAAAATGATTCAATAAGTATCTTTTTACAAAAAAAAAAAAAAAATTTAACTAATGATATAAATGTTTTTTGAAAAATAGAAAACTTTTGTTTTGTAATTGGTAAAATAATTTTTGGTTTTAAAAATAATAAATAGATTTGTTTATCCAATTGAAAGACTAATGGGATCAACCATTTAGATAAATAGTTTCAGTACTTATGATTTTTTCCTTAATAATTACAAAAAATTAAATATGAATTTCTCGATGTAGTGGTTTCACCTAAAAATAATTTTTTTTCGTTTTTATTAGAGATATTCTGAAAAAATATTAAAAATCATTACTTCGCATTTTGAAATAGCTAATTGAATAACATAAGTATCAACTTGTATTTAAAAATGTTTAATTCATGATTTGTATTCAATTATTATAAAACTATTGATCTAATAATACAATCTCTTAATTAATTTTATAAATCATGGTGAATATTCAATTCAATAAACTTTCATATAATAGTTTGCATTATGGTGAAGCGTAAAACGCTATGATTTTCTCTCTCTCAAACACTGAATCGAAATCCCTTATCTCCATCGGTTTTGGGCGTCGGCGGCCACCGCCGTTATCGTTCCGTGCAAAAACTTATCCAAATCCTCATCGTTTTCATCATATTTTCTCTTTTTTTTTCGTTAACAAACTCTCCCGGTCAAGTACCGAGGAAGATCCGATACTTTTCGTATAAACCCCTCTCCCGGCCAACCGCCAAAGAAGAACCGCCGAGGGCACCACAAGGCAACCGGCATCGTTGACCCCTCCCATATCAACACACCGTCAGCCATGGGTACCAGATTCCCGGTAGATCCATGGACTATAGGAGCCGATGACTCTAAAAACTCTTCTGGTGGTCTCCACCGGAGATCTCTGCCGATTCTGTCGGCTTTCTTCACCGTACGTATGCCGATGAAACTTTTCTCGGGATGTTGTCCCTCTGGGGCCGGTTACTTGAAGCCGACCACCAAGATCTACCATTCCGACAACCAGAACAACGAAACCCATTAGATCCGGCTGCCCAAAGAATCTTGTCGCCTCTTGTCTCCCCTCTCACCGGAAACAGAGGACGTACTTGTAACATCTGTGTTCCAAGTCTACCTTGTTGTATAAGCTATAGGATTGCTTGTTGTGGAAGTTGTTGTTCTTGATGTATAAGTCTTTGACTTTCTTGTGATATAAGTCATTTACTTCTTGTTGTAAAAATGTGAACCTTCGGATTGATGTATTTCGACGGTGATATAATAAAAAGTTATTTCAGATTAATTAATTTAGTGGTGATTAAATACATGATGCGGTATTTCATGTTTTGGCGACGTCGAATGCATGATGAGGTATTTAATGTATTGATGGGGTTTGACACATGATGTGGTAGTTCATGTGTCGTTGTGGTTGTGTGTGATGCGTTGTTCCGTTACTTGGTTTTGTTGATATATGGATCTAGTGTTATTAGATCCCAATACGTGGTTGGGGCTCGTTGGGATTATGTGGTATTTAATCCTAATGAGGTTAGTTAGGATTATGTGATATTTAATCATAACGGGGATGTTTTACCGATTAGGGTTATGTGGTATTTAATCATAATAGATTGGTAACCGAATGAATCATGTGATATTAGATTCTGAGGTTAACCAAGGATAAACCGAATGAGATCTTGTGGTATTGGATCTCGCGGGACTTTGTTTTATTCGGATCTTGTGGTATTGTATTCCGATTGACTTAGTCATCTTGTTGGACTTAGCTTATTGGGATCATGTGGTATTGGATTCCAATGTGTTAGGTCGTTTTGGCGGACTTAACTCATTCGAGTCTTGTGCTATTGAATTTTGATGGGTTAGTCATTTTATGACCACGTTGTATCTTGTGGTATTAGATTCTGAGGTTGTTATTAAACCAAGTATGGGACAATGTTGAATTCAATTAATAACCTACGGGTTGTGGTTGGTTGGATTAATCGAAGGGTTAATCATTTCGGAATCGATTTGGGGTTATCAGTTCAAAAAGAAAAATTATCGAGGATTTTGGGAAGTGATGAAGTGTAATTGGGACAAGAGAGTGTCTCAAATTTGGTGAAAACTAAACCAAGTGGGAGAAATTAATTAAATCATAAGTGTTGATTTAATTAATTGTGGTTTAGTGATTTGATTATAGGTTGGTTTAATTTAATTAAACCAAAGGCAAAATATTTTCTTCTTCCACACACTTCTATAATCTTCTTCTTTCTCATCTCTATCTCATTTTTGAGACATTTGGGTTTGAACTAGTGAGGGAGAAGAGAGAAAGAGAGTGGGAGAAAGAGAAGAGAGCTTGAGTTTGAAAGGGAAGAAGAAGAAGGTGAAAGAGCTTGCAAAATCAGAGTTTTGCTGCTTGATTTAGGGGGACGATCGGAAGATTGAAGGGACTCAGATTGACCTGAAAATATTTGTGTAAGTTCATCAATCTCTTATCTAGCTATCTACCAAAGGGTTTGTCAATTAGTAGAGCTAATGGAACTTAAGGTTTGGAGCTAGTGGAACCAAGGCTGAAGGGAGAGAATGATTCATACAAGTTTATGTAACTTTTTGTTTTGTATATGTTGTTATGCTCATGTCGTGTGGATTTGAAACTCGCTATTATGCCGTGGTTAGTAATGTTAAGTTGTTTTGGATGCTTCAGTGGTTAGACTCATGTTTAAGTTGAGATAGTTGTGGGAAGTTAGAAATGTTACATAAAGAAAGTTTATGTAAACGCCGTTGTCGATGTTTGAGTCCTTTGTTAAGTGACTTTACGAGTACGAATCGATGAGGAACCATTGTATATGCATGCCTCGCTTTGGGTATAATGTTTTACATGAGTTTTGCTAGATTTGGTTTCAGGACAGGAATGATCGATCAATCCCACATTAAGATCGATCGTTCCAGGGAAACGGATAATCTCGGCCTAAAATGTCCCATTCAGATCGACCGATCCAACAGAGAGATCGATCGGTCAAGGAGAGGATCCATCGATCCTCGGTGAGATCGATCGGTGCAGATTGTCAGCTAGTCTCAGCTCAAGTTTTGCCATTGTGATCGATCGATCCAATAGGGGGATCGATCAATCTTTATTAATTGGAGTCTCGACGCATATTTATGTCATCGTGATCGATCGATCAGACGGAAGGATCGATCGAGTTTAGGACGGATCGATCGGTCTTGAGTCCAGATCGATCGGTCTTGTTGCTGTTCTGTTTTGTTCTGTTTTTTGTAAGTGGGGATCGATCGGTATGTCGGAGGGATCGATTGATCCTAGTTCTGATTATAATCTCTTAGGTTATGAGCTCGTTTGATTGGTTGATGTTGCCTGACATTTAAGTAAAGTCTTATTGGTCTTGTTAGATGATTTTACGATAATTAAACGAATTTTTTTTTTAAATCCCGTATTTTACTATTTTTCTGCCGCGTGTAGTCATGTATTTGTTGTCTTTCGGGATAGGGTGTCGGAGTACTTCACGTCCCCACTCAGGGGATCTACTCGCCGATCTGCTTGCTGGTCTCCTCCGGCGTCCATCACGATCCACCAATCGTCTCACGGCGGAAGACAACAAGATCTAAAACTATCTCGGGTCCCAAACCCGATGAACCCTTCCGACACCTGTGGCTCCATCATCTTCAATGCGCGTAGCCGCACGAACATCGCCTTACACCACTGATGCCGGGAACTTACCGGATTTTGCACCGGAAGCTGACGGTCGCAGCAAAGATGCCACATGAAAAAAAAACCCTAATTTACAAAACGGGCCTTGGGCCCAGTAAACCATTCCCTAATTCATCTTCAACTGGGCCAGCAATCTCAAAAAGAAGAATTTGTGACCCAAAATATTTGGACTTTGAACTCATTAACTTTCGGCCTTTGTTGGCTAATGTTTTCCTAATGATTGATGTAATTTGGAGTGTAAAACTCCCTATCTAAATTAATAGAATGAGATGTTGATTAAAAAAAAAAAAAATTGCATTATGATTCATACTGTCTTGCGCCATCGTGAGAACTGTTGCATCGTGACATGATCCGGATGGTCCATTCCAAACATATGTGAACAATATATTCAGATCACATATTGCTATTATATTAAACGATGTCCTATCATGCTGTTTACGATACATTCCTCGTAGTTCATGCTTCATCTTAATGCATATGATGCTTGCACTGGTTCTTAACATCTTAACGCCATCTGTTTGCACTGGTTCTATTTCAAAATATCGATTGTAGTATTTCGATGATGTTTGAATTATTAACTATTCAAATTGCCCATTTTCGAAATTTTGCAACTCAATTCTCTCCTTGTAGTTTAGATTATGTGCATTTTGTGATCGCAACTGGAATATACGAAAAGTCTGAAATTTTGTAAACACGAGGTAACAACTATATCAAATTGATGAAAAATTACATTAATCAACAGTACATAATACATAAATAAAAGAACATAATGAGAAGCATAACATAGCCGCTAATAAGACAGCACAAGCACTATTAAACTAATATTTTTAGACCATGGATCACTTTGATGATTTTTATTTAATTTTGTTCCTCGATTCTTTCCCCAAATGTTAAATAATCCTCGCCTTCTACGTGGTCGTGGTGTTTAAAAATAATTTGTGAAATCAAATTCTGGTGATACTTCCCTGAAACCGTTTTCGGAAGAAGAGACTTCTATTTCATGTGAAACTCTTTGTCGAATATTAGTGGTAGTTTCTACTTCTGCTCCCAGTGAAAATCCACGTTGAACATTTGTTAGAGGGGAAAACATTTTGTGATGAACCCCATTGTCGACATTAGGTGATGAACCGGTTAATACGATACTTTTTTTTCATTATCTTGTGTCTCGGGAACTTAAGTTTGTTTCATATCACCAGCATATGTTTATGAGTACATATGATATTTATCATTATCTATACCCTCATTCATCAATTCCTCTCTTTTTTTGGTGCACACAATATTGAAACTGCGATTGTAGATTACGTAAGATGAAATAATGTTGCATCACATCCTAAAACTCAGCCGGCTTTCGTTTAAATGATTTTACAATCTTACATACCTGTTAATAAGATTATATAATTTGTAGAATACAAATTTAATGTATACGTAAATTAATTAAACATATTTTGGCTGTGAGAGACGTTATAAGTACTTACTTCACGATCTTCCCGCCATGAATAAGACACAGTTATCACAAATTTAACATGATCAACTGAAATGACCGTAGAATTTTGCATAAATTGCATGTATATCTTGTACTTTCTTTTTAGTTGATCAAGTTTTTCTTTGAAAACCGATAATTTATGTTTAGATTGAACTCTTAGTTGAATTTATGAACAAGAAACTCTTTACCAAAGGGTATATAGGTTTTTGAAGCGGTAATTACTCATTATTTTTTCTAGATCATACAAATTATGAAATATTTTTCTCCTATGAGTCCATTTAAAATTGTCTTCGCTCTATAAATTTCAAATTTTGTCAATTAATTTCTGTTTAAATTCTAATATCAGTAAACATTGAAAAAAAATATTTTATAATTATTTACTAGTGCCGATGTTTCTGGATATGTATTAGACGAATGAATTTGAGTTTTGTCAGCGATTAGACGTCATATCTACAATTTTGAAAACGATATTGTTAATGTTAGTTTTATCACTAAAAAGAACGAATAGACGTCATAACTACAATTTTGAAAACGATATTGTTAATGTTAGTTTTATCACTAAAAAGAACGAATCTCATATATGATAGAACTCATATTTACATGTTTTTTATATATTCATATAGACTAATATTATGCATTCTAATTAGTATTTAGGACTATTTTAATGCATTTACATATGTTCCTGTGTTTATAGGTACTTGGAGTAAAATCTACACTTTTGAAGTGTTTTGGAGCCTTAAGAAGCCATGGGAACTTTGGAGTCAATTGTTCAGGCCAAGAACATCAAGGAAAGCTTCCCGAGATGCTTCACAGAAGAAGTATCGACCGTGCACAGTCGGTGCAATTTCTGATAATCACATTTCCTCGTAACATCGACCGTACACGTCCGATGCTGAGCCATGACGAAGACCGACGTAAGCATCGACCAAGAGTGGTCGATGCTCTTCCTGAGCATTCACATCGACCAGAGCGTCGACCATGCACGGTCGGTGCAGTTTCTAAAAATCCCATCGATCCCGTGTATCGACCGTGCACGGTCGGTGCAATTCCTGAGATGCTGCCTCTCCGTACAGAAAATGAAAGTTTGTTTAATGCACGATGCAACTTATGGAAGCTTGAGATTTCGAATTAGAACCTTCTGGAACCTTTTGGGACACGACTTAGACTCTTCCAAGTCTCCTAAACTCTATATAAACACATGTAGCCTCTCTCATAAGAGGGACACATTCTCTTAGACTTTTTGTGCCTCCACTTTCATATCAATAAAATAGTTCTTCTTCACTTTTCTTCTTCTAATATGCATTCTTAATGCTAAGCTATGTCCTATGGGATTGCTTAAGGTTATAATCGAGAGGTTATACGAATAGAAGTTCTTAGTACCACGAGAGTGGGTTAAAACTTCAGACCTGCATATTAGAGAGTATTAGCTATGGTCGAAATTGTTGTTTGATGGAACATCTAGTTGTGGCCAAGCTAGGTATTGATCTCAGGAACACTTTATCACGAAAGTGGTATCGTGTTCTGAAAATAGATCTGTCATTCACTATTCGTCTTAGGCACGCTCTAACTCAACCTAATCACTTGGTTAATCGTTGGACGATGTGACAGCCTCCAATCGATGTGTCTCTCACATATAAGAGTAATTAATGATGGGATTGCGTTTAATGTGTGAAGATCGCCATGAAAATGGGTCTCACATAATGTCTAGTTTATCACGAGAGTGGTCACTAGCCTACTTCGAATATCCCTAGATTGACAACACAAACTTAATTGGTAAAAACATGAATCCTCTAATCTAAAATCTCTGTAAATCGACTACCACCCAATTCACTGTATATATATTTATTTAAGTATTTTAATTATGTTATTTATATTTTCTGTTATTTAATTTACGTTATTTACTTTATGCACTTTAATTTCTGTTATTTAATTTATGTAATTTATTTATGTAATTTATTTTATATCATTTATTTTATGTAATTTAATTATGTTTTATTTAATTTATGTTATTTACAGTTTTATTTATTTTGTGTTATTTATCTTTATGCATCTTAGTAGTTTAGGAACAAACCCCCATATCTCTATTTCGCTCAGATTAGATTTAGACTTGTATTCTCCGTGTGTTATTTTCAATCTCTGTGGATCGATCCCATATGTACTACAATTACATTGACTAGACACTTGCGGTCGCATCAGATTAAACTCTCGGAAAAACTCGGGTAAAACCTGGTGAGAGGAAGAAATAACCTTACCATCAATATACTAATTATTATGTTTTGTAAATATCAAACATTTTTGTATTATCAAAATAATTAGATTAATTTCTAATGATTTCTAATCAAAATATAAATTATAAGGAAACATCCATGACTTCGTTGTACTATTTATTCGGATATCTATATTCATAAAAATAATTATCAAAATTATAAGTTTGAGTTAATATTTGTAAATATGTTTATAAACCTATATCAAAAAAAATTTCTTATAATTATATTTATAAGAATATTTTAACTATATCTATGAATATGATTATGAGTAATTATAATGTAAACAAATTTATTTATAATTATATAAAAATTTTCAAGTTAGATATACATATTTATATAGATGACATGCTATTTATATTGTAAATATAATGTACAGTGGCAGACACAAGTGAGAGGGTGTGAAAGCACGAACTCCACATTTTTTTCTCTTCTATATAGTTTACAAAAAATTATAGAAGTTATATAAAATATAAAAGAATACGGGTTCCACACTCTTATATTTTTTTAAAAAAGTTGAAATCTTACAATTTTCTTTTTATTTCATAATTTAGGAGGTGATTGGTTAGAGTTTTAAACTTTTTTAAAGCCATGATTTGGTGTAAAAATCTAAATTGAAAACAATCATGTTTTATAAATATTTTTCAAAGCCAAAACCACTTTTAAAAATCTACAACTACTTTTATGGTTTTTTTTTTTGTAGAATAAAAATCTAAAACCATAAATTTTAGGGTTTAAAAAATTTTCTTTGACTTTTCATCGATACATGTCTTGCATTTGTTTTAAAAAAATAAGAAAAACTTATTCTTTTTTAAAATATGTTACTTAAAACAAATTGATAAATAATATATATATATATATATACATAATTGTAATGTAGTCACTAGAAAAGAAAACAAAATATTTTTTAAAAAAATTTTACTTAAAACAAATTAATAAATCCTATATTATATATATGATTATCGTGTTTGCATTTTTAGTATTCTAATTTATTATTTATTTTAGTTAAATAAAATTTTTATAAAATTTTTTTTACTTATTAATGTATAGATAAAATATTAATATATAATATACATTAATATTCACCAAATGTTTTGATATTTTAAAATCACAGCTATATTTATCAATCATTTTTCATTTAATTATATTGCTTAACCAGATAAACCTACAACTCCAACATATAAATCTAAAACTACAGCCCAAAAATCTACAGCCAAAATTCTACAGTCATAATCCTAAAACTACAACAGAAAAATCTACATCCATAATCCTACAACCAAAATTCTAAATCTATAGCCACAACCAATCAAACTCTTAGTTTATTTTTTTATTTTTTAAGTTAGATTTTTTTTTTTTTACAATCTTGTAAGTATAAATACGTGATTTGATATCTTGTAAAAGACACGATTATTTTTTATTGATTAAGAGTTTTATTTGAGAAAAATATTCTAAGTTTTCTTTAAGAACAGGAAAAACATGATTTTGATTTTTTATTCAATAGAATCATTACCATTACTGGAATATTACAAAAGTTTCAAATTTAAAAACATTTAAAATC
The DNA here is from genome assembly GCA_015832515.1 of Boechera retrofracta. Lineage (NCBI taxonomy): Eukaryota > Viridiplantae > Streptophyta > Magnoliopsida > Brassicales > Brassicaceae > Boechera > Boechera retrofracta. Next base: position 491,589 of record JACCIV010031589.1, read on the forward strand.
ACATAAGTAAAACGCATGTTTGTTTTATTGAAAAAAATTGTTTAATAAAATAACAAATACAGCAATGATGAAAATGTTCGAAAATATGGAAAAATGTATTATAATGTTTGAAATTGTTTTCTGTCATAAAACTTATTTTTATATTAATACTATATTTTTTAGAATAAAATTATTTTATATAATACCTTGGATTAAATTTTGTTCTGGCACTGTCATTCAAACATTTTTTATCTTTAAGTTTTATCTAGATGCTATGGTTTGCAATGCCCACCTAACAAGTTTGAGGTGAGAAGAGTTCAATTTTTTCAGTTCAGTTTCAAAAACAAGTGTAGCATTGTTGTATAAAAGACCTTTTTTGATTGAATCCAATCTATCTTTCATACCAAAAAAACTTCTTTCAAGTTAGGATACATCGATTTATTAATTTAGATTTAAATAAGATACATGAGCATTATTTTCATGACAACGAAACAGACACATAACAAACAAAGACAGATGTACGGTTCTCCTTTCTTTAGCCTCTCTCAAAGAGGATAAGAACAGACAACAACATTAATTAATAATACTCAGAAGCAGATCTGCTTTATTTAAGAGATCCTCCTCACTCTCTCACCTACAAATCAACAAACATTTAATAAATAAAACAATTCTTGAACATAGAACAGGCCTTAGTCATATCAAAGATAATTGTTAACACCCTACTTTTAATTTTATTCCAAACTGTATGTATGTTCTTCCAAAAATAATGAAATTTTCATGTTATCAAAAATAAGGACTAATTCCTAAACATTTTGTAGCAAAAAAAACTATCGAAATTATACAGAAAAAAACTTATATCCACAACTAGTTAGTACGTAGGCTTTTCAAGATCCAAAATTTCTTTCTCTTTTTAAAAAAATCCAAGAACTTATTAGTAAATATTTGTTCATGATTTATGTGTATGATTAAAAAGCCGAGAAAACAAAAAAAAAACCTTAATCGCTGTCGCTGTCACTGCTGCTGCTGTGGTGACCATCGTCATGGTGTTTCTTCTCCTTCTTGTCCTTCTTCTTTTTCTTCTCACCGTCGTGGCTTTTGCCTTCTTTGTCGTGGCTTTTGCCTTCTCCACCGTGGATCTGGTCTTTGATCTTGTCAACAATACCTTCTTTGTGCTCGCCGCTCTTGTGCTCGTCGACGTGTTTCTTGTGTTCCTCCTCGTGCTTCTTGTGCTCACCTTCCTTGTTGCCTCCTCCAATATGGAGTGCATCTCCGATCTTGTTGATGAGTCCTGCCATATCTTTTTTTTTTTATCGCTTTCTTTTGTATTAAATCTCTCTTTATGGGTTCGGTTGCTTTGACGATAAACTTGGATCTAAAGGGTCTCTATTTATAGGCCCCAATGAATACTAATCAATCACTATCGACGTGATATTTTTATTGGTTCGTTTTTTCTCAGAGCTTACTTTATAGAAAGAAAGACATATGGCGTGGCGAAGATAAGATTAACTTTTTCAATGAGCTGTACTGTTTCTTTTTATTTGAAATAGTAATACAATTAATTGTGGTAGATTATATTCCTTTAAATGAAAAACAGAGATTATATCCTATGCTCACAAAATATATATATATATATATATATTTATATATATATTCTCTTAGATATTTTCATGTATGTGGTTGTAATTTTTTATTCTCTCTTGTATATTTTAAATGATTCTGACTATGTCCATACTAGGACCATATATATATATAATTTCAACATTAATAATACATATAATATTTTATTATATAAATTTTAGTTCTGAAAATTAGTAATTAACATAATCGTGATATATATCTAAAGATCTAATTAGTGACCAGAAAAGGAACAATATATTTCTTATTTTTTATTCAAAATTCACTATTGTCTATATTGACGATGTATTAGTTTATTCACAATCCATAGATCAACATATTAGCTATTTATATACATTTTTAAATATAATAAAAAACATGGATTAATATTATCTGCTAAAATAATGAGTTTATTTGAAACAAAAATCAGATTCTTAGGTCATAACATATATCAAGGAACAATTATACCAATAATAAGATTTATTGAATTCGCTGATAAATTTCCAGATGAATTACGAGAAAAATCTCAATTACAAAAGTTCTTAGGATGTCTAAACTATGTTTCAGATTTTCTTCCAAACATTAGGAAAACCATTTAACCTTTATTTCAAAGTTTACAGAAAAATCTCAAACTTTGAACTAATTCCCATACCAATTTAGTCAAACACGTTAAACAAAAGGTCAAACCTTTACCCTGTTTATCTATACCTCATCTAGAAGCTAATATGATAGTAGAAACCGATGCCTCTGAACAAGGTTACGGTGGTATACTAAAACAAATCCTGCCACCCTCTACCCAAGAGTCTATAATTAGATTCCATTCTGGTATCTGGTTAGGACCCCAAAAAAACTACTCTACCGTTAAAAAGGAAGTTCTTTCTATTGTTAACTGTATTTCAAAATTTCAAGACGCTTTAATAAACAAAAATTTTTTACTACGGGTTGACTGTAAGTCAGCTAAAGAAATTTTACAAAAGGATGTCAAAAATTTAGTTTCAAAACAAATTTTCGCCAGATGGCAAGCTATTTTATCGGTTTTCGACTTTGATATTCAATACATTAAAGGAGAAAATATTATTTGCCCGATTTTCTGACTCGAGAATATTTACAGGGTAAAACAAGTGATATTCAACAACATATTCAAGATGAGTGAATCAAAAAGCAAGAATCCGATGACAGCGTCAGACTATATCAAGAATCAGCTCCATCTTCAGGGTAAACCTCTTACTATTCAAAACTCTTTCTCGTCGTTCGCCGAATTTCTTCCATTGTCTTACTCAAAAGCAGCCACCACTGAAAAAAACAAAGCCTCAGCTCCAACTACTCAAACCTCCACTAAATCTACATATCATCTTAAACCACAAAAACAACACCTTCTCACTACCCAGTTTACCAAAGCCATTACCCTAAAAAAACTCCAACAATTTACTCAAAGAGTCTTCTATGATGATAGCCTCTACCTTACAGATAACCTTACCAAAAACCGTACCTTTTATGAATATATTCTAGTAGACTCTAAATCCATAGAAATTACCCATTATCCGGATAAAACCAACCCTAACCTCATTTCTTACTCCACCTGCAAAATCCTTAAAATCGCTTCTATACAAGACCTTGGCTTTATCCATCACCATATACAAAAACCCTTTTCCACCCTAGGTTACCATATTCCTGGATATACTTACGTTGACTACCTAAATGCTCTCTTTCGTAACTTCTACCTTAGATCCTACGACCACTCCTAGTTTATCTCTTTCGACCTCAAATGTCCTAAGTCAATCCCAGGATGGTTCAATGAATGGTGGTATTGGTTCAGACCTTCCGACAAACTCAAAACCTCTTTCCCTCACTACCTCAAACACCTACCTCCACAACCTATTGGCCCACTATCCAAAATTACTTCCCACATCGACATGGGTATTCCCTGGATCTGTTCATGGCATTTTAACCTTGCACTACATCTTCAAGACATGCCGTACTCTCTCATCCGCGAATTTCGTATCAAATGGTGGGATAAGTACAACCTTGATCGTTGTTCCTTATCCAGCGTTACCAACTTTTTCCAAGTCCATCATCAACTCCAGAACGCCATCAAAGTCGTCTCCAAATCTACTCCATTAGTCACACCCGATCAATTTCTTCCGTCACTCCAGTTAACCACACTCCACAAACATCCTCCGACATCAAGCCCTACACACTCCACTAGCTCCTCCATGTCAAAACGGTCCTCTAAGAAGGACAAACTCCACAAAATCCTCGATGCTCTTCGTCAACAAATGGAATCCTCCGATGACGAAGACCCTATCCAAGACGGTGATCCTTACGGTGGTCCTCTCTCCCAAAACCCACTCGAACAATTAAAAAAAAAAAAACTTAATTATATGTCTATATATTTTCGCGCCTTTTGTATATTCTAGTAGACTCTGTATATTATTGTTGTACTCTACAGCTTATTTTATTTTAAAAATAATCTACAGAGTATATCTCTGTATTCAAATATTTATGTAATAATTACGAAGCAACAAGAATCAAGGTGGGACCAAGATGACGTAATCAATGACGTAAGCAAACTGTCGGCACTACAAGAAGACGACACGTACTCAAGACTGTCGGCACCATAAGAAGACGACACGTATCCCCATACTAACGCAAGACAACACTTAGCCTCCCCTAAAAATATTCAGCTCTACCAAACGAAGAGCACACGAGCGTTTTCCACTTTTCTCTCTAAAATTCTCTCTGCCCTCTCTCTAAAAAAACTCTCTCAGTTTTAAAGTTGTATTCTTAATCAATCCCTGTAAGTTTTAAAGTTTAAATTCAAATCAATCTTTGTAAGTTTTAATCAGCAAATTTAAGAAATTATATTCTGTAAAATTTTATATAAAAAGTTTATAAAAAAAAACTAAAACTGGTATCAGGCCAAAATCTTGTAATCTTTGATGCGTTTTCTGCAAATGTTTTGTTTAAAGGATTTCTTAAAAGACCACAATGTTTCCAACCCAGTTTAAACCCTCGAGTTAGACCTCTACCCTTCTTCCGAAACACTGTCACTGTAGGTGTTCCAGGCAGCAAGTCCTAGAGTAAGGCAGTAAGACCGTTGGTAAGCCGCAGTTGTGTCATCGAAGAAATCGGTTAGTACCCCCTAGCTTTACGTTTAAACTTAGTTTAAATCATGGCGTTGTCTATCAAGAAATTTCTTAAATAAAAAAATGCAGCATCTGCATCTTCTAGTACAATTAATTCAAGAGAAATCATATCAAAAATAACCTCTATAAACAGTGAACTATCAAAAAATCAATTACCTCATATAAATTCAGATAATATATATCAAATCGGTATTTTTGATTTTAAAACAGCATTTGCTATAAAAGAACATGAACAAACTTTATCTCTACAAAAAGAATTTGAAGAAATAAAATTATTATCTTCAATTGCTTTAGATAAATATAAACAAAAAGGATTTAATTACATTCATTTTGGATTAGTACAAATAGCTATCAAACCATTATCAAGAACTGGTATTGATTCACCTATACTAATGTTATTAAGAGACAAAACTTTACTAAAATTTGAAGACTCGCTCTTAGGAGCAGTACAATCAAATTTATGCAATGGAGCAATTTATTTTAACTGTGCACCAAATTTTCAAGTAAGCCTACATGATCCAACAATACTTAACACATTAGTTTTAAATGTTCATTTACCCGAAATTAAATTTCAAAATGAACGACATGGATATTTATTATTATATCGAATATATTTTAAACAATCAACATCCAAATTTAATCCTAGATGTTTATTACAAGATGATAAGGGAGAAACCACAATATTATCAGTTAATAGTAAAGATACACCAAGTGTTACTTATGCACAACAACAATTAAAATGAAACGAAATAACTATTCCAGATCAATGGAAAATAGAAATTACACAACCTCCTAGAAATTTTGAACAAAGAAATATTTAAGAATCATAGAAAGAAACGATGGAAAAATATTATTACAATTTGTTTTATTTAGAGATCCATTACCACCTAGAATAAGTTCTTATCATTCAAAAGCTTCTTTTTCAGAATTTCGTACCGACCACTCTAATACGGAATCAGATACTGAAAGTATAAACTAAAAATTTAAACAAGACAATTCAATTAAATTTAAAGCACCTATAGCTGAACCTGAACAAGAAATGTATCCCACATCTCCTACACCATCAGATTTCAAATCAATAAACGTTATAAATAAAAATTTCGAAATCAACAAATAATATTTTAAAGAAGACTTTTATTCACTAAAAAATAAATAAAAAAGAGAATGGTATTTCAGAACATTTTCTGAAAACCAAACAACTAATTTTAGAAAAGTTTGGTATGAAATTATGTCATTAAAGGAAATAACTATTCTATTTTTTATATGGTTTGAAACCTATGCAATTGAAAATAATATTGATTACCCATTTAAATCAATAAATACTAGTTCAACTTTAAGTCAAGTATGGAAACATGTCGATGGTAACAAAGTAAAAGCAATCCACCCACCATTAAGAGATTTAAAAATAAATACGATAAACTGGCAAATTATTGCCACTCCCTTTAAAACTGGAGCTAACAGAGAAGATAAAGAACCAGTAGTTGTAAGCGATATCAAACCTATATATCAACAAAATAATTTTCAAAGCCAATTACTCTATACTATATCTAAACAAGTAGATCATATAGATAATAAATTAAATATTAATGAATCTAAAAGTATAAATCAATATAATGAGAATATCCAACACCCCTTTTCAACTATTTCCACACCAATATTTAAAACAATTACTAGACAAGTAAAGTTTCCAGATAACGAAATTTTAAAATCAATAGCATCCAGATTAGACAAATCAGATAAAGGTAAAGAAATAAACAATATAGATGAAAATGATAATGAGTCTATTCAATCATCTACGCAATCAGAAAATAAAACTCAAGAAATAAATCGCATTAAAAATAAAATAATGAAATCTAATAAACCTTATTACACAAAACATTTTCCATCTGACTTATTATTTGAAGAACACCATAATTATTCCAATAAAATATATAGTGGTAATGATATATACGAATGGAATATAGATGGACGTTCGGAATATAAAATAATGAATTTAATTCAAGAAAATGGATATGGCTTCAATAGCCTATAAAGCTAAAGGAGATACTGATAAACAAGCATGTGTTCTATTAATTACTGGGTTTAATGGAGCATTAAAATATTGGTGGGATAATTCGCTAGATGTAACTACCCAAGATGCAATTATAAATCATGTGGAAACAATAAGAGTAGAAAATGAAGATGGTTTTTATGAGGAACAGGAAAAACAAAATGTTGTAGAAATATTAATTCACACTATAACTATGCATTTCATAGGAAATCCAATGGAAGAATTAGAAAGCAAAAAAATTATACTAACAAATTTGAGATGCCCAACATTAGGCAACTTTAAATAATATAAAGATATATTTGTAACCAATATATTCCAAAGGCATGATTGTAATCAATCTTTCTGGAAAGAACGATTTATCTCCGGATTACCATCATTCTTTGCAGAAAGAATAATCAATAAATTAAAAGATTATTCTTGTGGACAACCAATCCCCTGGAATACTATAACATATGGACAAGTATTTGCATTTATTAAAAAAGAAGGATTATCAATATGCCAAGAACATAAAGATAAAAAAAACGAAGTAAAAATTTTAAGTTCAATTTAACTATGGGTTTATCCTGTGAACAATATGGTTATAATAAACTTAATCCACCTTCTAGAGTAAAACGTATACAATATAAGCAAAAAAACAATAAATACCATAGAAAACATAAACAATATAATCAACAACTAAACAGTAACTATTATTCTAAAACAAAAAATTATTTAAAAAATACGAAAAATTATAAACCAAAACAAAAATTAGTTTGCTGGAACTGTAAAAGACCTGGCCATACCTCAAAAGAATGTAAATTGAAAAAGAAAATCAATGAAATATTTCAAGATCAACCTGACATACAAGAAAAATTAACTAAACTATTATTATCAGATTCAGAATTATCTAGTGATACTGAAAGTAATTATTCAATAAATGATATAGAAAATTTTAATGACTCTTCTACAGAATCTCAAGAATTATCCAATAATTTATGTAATTATAAAGCAATTAATGTTATAACCAGAGATAACGATAAACAGTTTTTATTAGATATAATAGACAAAATAGATAATTCAGATGTTAAAAAGGAATATTTATTAAAATTAAAAGATATAGTATATTAAGAAAATCAATTACAAAATCCACAACCCTTTAGTCTAAATAAAATAATTAAAAAAATATCCATCCCAAAGTTTATTTTACGCAAGTAACTACAGGAGAACTATAAAACAAAATCAAGCAATTAAAAACCCAGATCAAAGAATTACAACTTGCTGTTAATCAACAAAATCTGAATCAACTACAAATCGATGCTCGTTTAAATTTACTAGAAACAACAAAATCTCAAGCTTCAACAAGTAATCAAAATATTGAAGAAGAAAATAATTACATCCAAAATATTAATAACATAAACTATCAAAAATAGTACACTAATATTACTTTACACATAGGACATAATTTTCAAATAAATACAATAACTTTAATAGATTCCAGAGCAGATTATAACTGTATTCGTGAAGGATTAATACCAACTAAATATTATGAAAAACAACTGAACGTTTAAGTGGCGCTAATGGAAGTAATTTAAAAGTACAATATAAATTACCCAGTATAAAAATATGTAATCAAGGATATTGCTTTAAAAATCAATTCATTCTAGTAAAAAATCTGACTCAAGAAGTTATACTAGGTACACCTTTTCTTACTCAAATATACCATTTAAAGTAACAGAGTTAGGTATAATAACAGAAGTAGTAGGAACGAAATTATCATTTAATTTCTTATCACCAATGAAATCTAAAGAAATTTTATATCTCCAACAAAATACAATACAAAAGGTAATCAACTAGATAAATAGTAAACACCAACATATTCAATATCTGCAAGATGAAATAACCTATAAAAAAATTGAAGAACAACTTCAAACACCTAATATTCAAGATAAAATAAAAACAATGAGAAAGATTTACTAAATCAAGTATGCTCAGAATTACCAAATGCATTTTGGGAAAAAAAACAACATCGTGTTCAACTCCCGTATATAAAAGAATTTAATGAAAAACATATACCAACTAAAGCGAGACCTATTCAAATGAACTAGAAATTATTAGAACATTGTAAACAAGAAATTAATGATTTATTAAAGACAAATTTAATTAGACCTTCCAAATCTTCTTGGAGCTGTTCAGCCTTTTATGTAAATAATCAAGCTAAAAAAGAAAGAGGAGTACCTCGATTAGTAATTAACTATAAACCATTTAACGATGTATTACAATGGATTATATATCCAATACCTAATAAAAGAGACTTACTAAAAATACTTGATGATGCAAAAATTTATTCAAAATTCGATATGAAAAGTGGATTCTGGCAAATTCAAATAGATGAACAAGACAAATATAAAACAGCATTCACAGTCCCGTTCGGACATTATGAATGGAACGTAATGCCATTTGGACTTAAAAATGCACCCTCAGAATTTCAACACATAATGAATGATATATTCAATAATTATTCAAAATTTACTATTGTCTACATTGACGATGTATTAGTTTATTCACAATCCATAGATCAACATATAAGCCATTTTTATATATTTTTAAATATAATAAAGAAACATGGATTAGTATTATGTGCTAAAAAAATGAGTTTATTTCAAACAAAAATCAGATTCTTAGGTCATAACATATATCAAGGAACAATTACACCAATAACAAGATCTATTGAATTCGCTGATAAATTTACAGATGAATTACGAGAAAAATCTCAATTATAAAGGTTCTTAGGATGTCTAAACTATGTTTCAGATTTCCTTCCAAACCTTAGGAAAACCATTAAACCTTTATTTCAACGTTTACAGAAAAATCCCAAACCTTGGACTAATACCCATACCAATTTAGTCAAACAGGAAAAACTACTCTACCGTTAAAAAGGAAGTTCTTTATATTGTTAACTGTATTTCAAAATTTCAAGACGATTTAATAAACAAAATTTTTTTACTACAGGTGGACTGTAAGTCAGCTAAAGAAATTTTACAAAAGGATGTCAAAAATTTAGTTTCAAAACAAATTTTCGCCAGATGGCAAGCTCTTTTATCGGTTTTCGACTTTGATATTCAATACATTAAAGGAGAAAATAATTCTTTACCCGATTTTTTGACTCGAGAATATTTACAGGGTAAAACAAGTGATATTCAACAACATATTCAAGATGAGTGAATCAAAAAGCAAGAAACCGATGACAGCGTCGGACTATATCAAGCATCAGCCCCATCTCTAGGGTAAACCTCTTACTATTCAAAACCCTTTCTTGGCGCTCGCCGAATTTCCTCTATTGTCTTACTCAAAAGCAGCCGCCACTGAAAAAAGCAAAGCCTCAGCTCCAACTACTCAAACCTCCACTAAATCTACCTATCATCTTAAACCACAAAAATAACACCTTCTCACTACTCAGTTTACCAAAGCCATTACCCTCAAAGAACTCCAACAATTTACTCAAAGAGTCTTCTATGATGATAGCCTCTACCTTATAGATAACCTTACCAAAAATCGTACCTTTTATGAGTATATTCTAATAGACTCTAAATTCATAGAAATTACCCATTATCCAGATAAAACCAACCATAATAGCAAATGTTCTTTTATAGCAAATGTTGTTTTAAGATTGTTTTGGATGCTTAAGTTGTGAAACTTGTATGGTTAAGTTGAAATGGTTATTTTGAAGCTTAAATTGTTCCTGTACATGTTTCTATAAAAGTATTATAGCGAGTTTGATGCATGTCTAGGTGGCTTAGGAGTATGAATTGATGAGAAACATTGGATATGCATGTCTAGTTTTAGGTGGAAAGAATTGCATGAGTTTTGCTAATTTTTGGTTTCAGGACAGGGGAGGATCGATCGATCTAAGGAGAGATCGATCGGTCCGGATATGCGTCCTGATTTAGGATCGATTTGGGAAGGGTAGGATCGACCGATCCAAATCAAGATCGATCGATCTAGGAAGAGATCAATTGATCCAGATTTGCGTGACGTTTTATGATCGACCAGGAGTGGTCAAGATCGATCGATCCCAAAGCCGATCGATCGGTCGAGTATTGAGATGATCGATTGACTCAAGTAGAGATAGATCGATCCAACATCTGGATCGATCGATCCTTGTTTCGTTTGTGTCAAGCTCTTTGATTATGAGCTATTGCTTGGTGTTTGAGTAATCAGTGATGCTTTGGTTAGATAGTTTAAAGGAATTGAATTAAAAAAATTTTGAAATTCGGTAAAATTGTGTCTCCCGTCTCGCGTAGAAGTTATGTAGCTTCTATAAATAGGGATAGGATGGCGCAGAATGATAATATAAAATTTAGCAAAGTGCAGATTAGTAAGCGTATATATATTACGAGAAATCGAACCCTTTCTTTTTCTAATTAAAAGGTTGAGCAAAAACAATAAAATAAATTCAACCATGTCCTGATTGATGGGTTATAAAACTTAAAAGGATATAATGGATGCGTATATTCTGTCGTGTAGTGGACTATGAATAAATGATATAATTCAATTATCATGGTCGGCCACTTCATTGTCATATTCGCAAGGATCCTTTGTTAAATATTGTTGTCGGCTGTCGGCAATAATATCAGTGACTTTGAGCATATCATTATTTACTTTAAAGTAAGGGTTAAATTTTAAACTACTAACATTGGTAACACAGATTAAAAGATATAGAATTCATAAAATATAAATCTTTGTCCCGATATTTTTATCCTTGAGGTTTTATATTAAAACCATAGTTCGTTATATCATTATATGTTATTAAATAGGTGAATATATTAATCAAAATTAGTTATGAAAAATACAACATATCATATACTTGAAAAATATTTTTTGCAAAAAAGTTTCTAAATGATTTTTTTGCAGATTTATTTTCAATTAAAAAAAAAAAATAAGGTCTAACATTTATAAAAAGAAAAATAAAATAAGGTAATCCTATGCTCGCTGTTAGTCGAGAGGAGATTCAGAAAATATTTTTCAATACGCGAAACAACAAATCCCCAGGGCCAGATGGTTATATCTTTGAATTTTTTAAATCTGTTTGAGATTTAATTGAGAATGATTTTGTTCATGCTGTCCAATCGTTTTTTCAGAAATGATTTCTTATAAAGGGAATTAATTCTACATGAGGATGCATTAGATATGAAGGATTACAAGCCAATATCTTGTTGTATTGTTCTCTACAAAGTTGTGTCCAAGATTCTAGCTAATCGTTTAAAGAGATTACTCCCGCGAATAATCTCTTTAAATCAATCGGTTTTTGTTATTGAGAGACTCTTTATGGAAAATGTTCCGTTAGCCTCAAAAATTGTTAAGGACTATCACAAGGATTCTATAGGCCCACGTTGTGCATTGAAGATAAACATAGCGAAGACTTTCGACTCTGTTCAATGGACCTTCTTACTGAACACTCAAGAGACACTAAGTTATGTCCTATGGGATGTGTTTAAGGTTATGACCAAACCAGTAAGTGCGGTTATATGAATAGAAGCTCTTAGCACCACGAGAGTGGGTTACTTCAGATCTGCATATTAGAGAGTATTAGCTATGGTCGAGTTTATCGTTTGATAGAGTAGCTTAAAGCTAATCTAGTTGTGGCCAAGTTAGGTTGTGATCTCAGAAATACATCATCACGAAAGTGGGATTGTATTCCAGAAATAGATCTATCAATCACTCTTCGTCATAGATACGCTTTAACGTAGTTAATTGTTGGATGGTGTAACAGCCCCCAAACGATGTGTCTCTCACACATAAGAATAATCGATGATGGAATTGCGTGTAATGTGTGAAGGTCGCCACGAGAGTGGATCTGACACAGTGACTAGCATTTAATTTATTTATATTATTTATTTATGTTATTTATTTTCTGTTATTTATTTTACGCAATTTAATTTATGCAATTTATTTAGTACTATTTAATTTATGCTATTTGTTTTATGCAATTTAGTTTATGTAATTTAATTCAGTAATTTAATTATGCAATTTAATTATACTTTAGTAGTTTAGTTTATTTAATTGTTTTATTTTATTTTATGTTTTATTTATTTTATTGCATATTAGTTTAGGACACAACCCCATCTTAATATTATTCTGCCTAGATTAGATCTACATTTATAATTTCTATGTGTTATTCTATTGTCTCTGTGGATCGATCTCGTACGTACTACAATTGCATTGACTACGCACTTGCGGTCTTATGGATTAAACTCGCGAGACTACCTTATATGTAGAACTCGGGTGAAACCTGAGAGAGAGGAAAACGTAACAACATTAATCCTCTCCCATACCAATGTTCTTCATCGTTAGTTTGGCATCGACCGAGTGTGGTTCTCCTTTGAAGCTTCTAAGGAAGTTTTCCGCAACATTCTTGGTTTGATCAAGTAGCTTCAACATCACCATGGTTTATTGAGGCTCTTAAACACTCTAAAAACATAGGTTTTGTTCCAAGTATCTAGAATTACATAAACAAATGCAAATGTACTAAAACAATCCTAAATATTAACTAGAATGCACGAAACTAACCTATATGAATGCATGAAAACGTGTAAATATGAGTGTTATCAGTGAGAGCATCAGCTAACTGATTACTTGACATATATGGTCTTCAGAAAACGAGATTCAATTTCATCTCTTGTCTTGTAACAATCAAGATCGATCGGATAGAGGATAAACGTCCGATCACCATTTCAACGTCCCCTGGTCCAGATTCACGACAGATTCTAAGGACCTCACGAGAACATTAATAACTCTTAGCATAGTAATTCAAATCAAGATCTGTAACTTGGATAATCTAGATACATGTCTTAGCTGTAACTTCACAAAGTTTCGTTACCTTTGAAAACAATTTGCTTTGTCAAATCTCTTTTCTACCATATCGAGTCTGTCTCTAACCCCTTCACATGAAACCTTGATTTTCTTTCTCAAATCAAAGCTTCTCACATTCTCCCTCTTTCACAGCCCCAAAGCTCGACCAAAATAGGAGAAATGGAGGATAGGTTCGATTTTTATCAGCTTATATAGGGTAGGGTTTGGTTTAAATTAGGTCCACTTAAATTAAACCGATTCCTAATTGATTTAGGAATTCTGCAGAACTAGACCAACTTAATTTGGTCATAACTCTAGTTTGGCTTGTCCTTTTAGCTTGATTCGACTTTGGTTGTAACCATGTTCCTTTCATCTTTAATCCAAGACCAAAATCATCAAAAACCAATGAGTGGTTCGCCTGAAATTGTTAATTTTTTGAAGCCCTGGTGTTCTCTATTAATCACAAAATAATTTTGAACCATTCATAACTAGCCACCTCAGCAATTCATCCACCAATCAAAATCCTCCAAATTCTTTATTAATCCTTGACCAATCACAAGCTTCCATATCATCAAATTGTTTTAAAGATTAAACCAACTAAAACACTAACCAAACCAGAATTGAATCATAATGTCCTCTAATGATTTTACGTGGCTAGGTTTACTCTCTAATACCGTCAGAATAGTTACTCCATAGCTTAATTCACACTTTTTAATTTAGGCGATTTGATTCAAAAATTAATTATGGAACACGGGTGTTACAACTTACCTCACCATTCTATGGAGTCTCCTAACCAAGGAAATCGGAACAGTCTCATTCCAGAGAAAAAACGCTATGAACCAATCATCGACAATAATCAACGACAATTCCAAAGACGATTAAATGCACCACAATCCAAGGAAGAGAAGTACGAGGGTCTGTTGCAACAAATCTTGAAAGAACAAGCAAAAGTTAGTGCTGAGATCGGTGAAAATTTTGAAAACATTCACCAGAAGTGCTATGAGACGGTTTATCCACCCGAATCAACATTTTGGAGACTAAAAAGGATCAAGTTGGAACCTCATCTCAAAGTACTCAAGGTATGCTTCTCGGTCAACCCGAGATGAACGCTAAGGTTGAAACACCCTTGACACAAGTTTTTATTTTAAACATCCAATAACTATTAATTCCATAATTAATATTATTTAAGCAACAAAATTATTAAATTTAAAAATAAATTTAATAATCATGGACTACTTAGTCTAGATCATCCTCTCCTCATAACTATGATTCAACTAGATATACAGTTTTCTTTACCTGTATCAAGAATGAGATGCATAAGTATTTAATAAATACTTAGTGAAGTTATCCTCCCATCTATAGACTATACACACACATGAATATAAAAAAAACAAAATTGAAACATAAATACCGACTCAACCAATCAACCATATCATGATATACTCGATCTAGAACTCCACTTGCCTCATCACACAACTTATCAGTCTACAAACATGAAACAAAATGTTATCAATCATATTCATACAGCTAAGCCTATGGTCCTGCACTCACCTTGACTACTTTGCTAAACATGAGCTTCTCTTATCTGGAACACCCTCTAAGATCAGCCTCTGAATCAACCGAAAACACAATCAAAACAACATTCTATCTAAGCCGATAGATTCTGGAAATCTGACATAAACTATCAGTCTCAAAGATGCAACTATAGCTCAGAATCTAACCGTCCATTACGAATCTCCATCGTTGAAACTCGACTCCTGGATTAACTGAAGTTACCCACTATAAATAAATTCGTCCTCGAATCTTTAGCTTAGTCACTCTGCTTAAACCACCCATCTCTATTTATCTGACTATCCACAGTCATATCCACCTCCTCTTTTGTTAAGAAAACGTCAAGTCAAATCTCTTTGACTATACGTAACCCATATCCAGACAATACTCAGCTCCAGACTCACGCCTATATACTCAATTCTCCCAACTCATACTCAGACTCTTGAGGTCTTTCAGGATCAACTATCCTTAGGACCTCGTAGAACCCACTGTCCTTAGAGCCATATAGAACTCACTATCCTTAGAGTACTTCAGAATCCACTGTCCCTAGAGCATCACGGAACCCACTATCCCTAGAGCATACAGAGAACCCACTGTCCTCTTCCGGCGTATAGAAAACCCATTCTCCTCCTGAGTCCTAGAGAACCCGCTGTCCTCATAGAGCATTGGAAAACCCACTGTCATCCTGGAATATTGGAAAACCCACTGTCCTCCCGATCCTCGGAGAATGTACTCATGCTCAAGGGTCATCAGATGATCCACTGATCCTTCCAAGTCATTAAAGAACCACTCTTGTTCTCTCAGGACAATAGAGAAACCACTTATCTCAAGGAACCACACTTGTCCCAATAGCCCTCACACATAAAATATCCGCAAACTACTCCGCTTCCTCGGATTCTTATCCACATAATCCCATCCAAGTCTTAAAACTCCCGATAAGACTCCTAAACAATTTTAGAACACCACTTGTTCAATTTATACTAGCATCCTTGACAACCAAGTTAAGATTAATAAAAATATTCCACTTAATTTTTATTAATCACCAAAATAATGCATAATCGTTTACAAACTCTGGAAACAAAATACATAACACCATAACATAAACCTCAAAAACTGGGAACTAAACAAAATTCACTCTCAAATCAAGCCTCGACCTCGGCCTGCTCCTCTTACCAACTCTTGAATTTTGCTTTCATCCTCACTTCTAGTTCCCAAGTTTCCTCTTCTGCACCATCACAGTCCCACAAGACCCTCATCATAGGAGTTTTTTTCTCCTATCCACTTTGATTCTCCTCTCCAGAATCTTAACCGGTCTTTCTTGAACCCTCCTGTTTGGCTAAAGATTATACGTGAACTCCACGAGGTTCAAGTAATCCATCCACTGGCCACCCAGTATAACACACATGTCCTCAGCAAATTCTCGAGAGTCTGGATAGTTCTCTCAGATTTTTCATCCATCTGAGGATGATAGGCCGTGCTCAGATGTAACTTGGTGCCTATTTCTACCTGAAATGCCTTCCAAAACATAGAAGTAAACTTGGAATCCTGATCCGACACTATACTCACTAGTACACCATGCAGCCTCACTATCTCATTCACACACCTTCTAGCCAAAACTTCAGCTCCATCGGTCTTTCTGATGGCTAGAAAATATGCAGACATATTGCACAAACATATTCTTGACAATTCATGTTAGAGAATCCTGCATCCTTGCCTGAAACAGACAACAATGTCGAGACACTCCTATATGTCCGAGCAATCTTTGACTCCTCCAGAGTCATCATACTCTGATCCTACTATGCATCCACAATAACTTCTCATCATTACATATGTATCTTAGATCACTCACGACCCTAATGCACCATCTTAAATCCCACATGGATTTTCACAGAGAATTTTTTTTTCCACATTATCGTTTTTATATTTGATCTCAACTCTTTTATATTTGATCTCAACTCTCACACCACACATTGCCTCAAGTTTCTTACTCGACCAAAAATACTATCCGATAAATGAACGACTTCTCACAAAGTCTAATTCTCACCAGAATCCACATGATGAAGTTTGAGCTCACGCACTGACTATTCCCTTATTCCATTGTAGTTTAATCATCTTGAAAACTTTCTATTTGTTTTCAACAATCAAATTCTTGTTCTTTTGAGAATTCCTGGAGTCCACATTCTCCGATCAAGTTAGATCATCATCTAAACATCTCACAAACAATCCATCAGTGTTTACCCTGTGATCTATCAACGATTCTTAGACCATCTGAGAATCCGTTCGCGGCAATATTCCATCAGGCATACCAAATGTTGATGGTTACAGTAGCACCTTCTATTATATCACCAGCACTTGTTGAAGCAGCACCTTCTGTAGCAACAAGGTTCTTCGAATTTTCATCAGCCATTGTCGCTTACCCTTTCGCGGTACAACTTAGCCATCTACAAAAAATTAATCAAAATACTAAATTCACACGAACTTAGCCAACACCACACCAAGCAGCTTCATAAACCATACATCACAAAATTTCAGAGAATTTTCAGAAACATCAAGACTTACCGTGGATTCTCATTAAAAGCTCGAAGATGATGATTCTAAGACCCCATGCAATTATTTAAATAACCCATAAATGATTACTACTCACAGAATCATACTCACTCAACATGCTTAACTAATTAAATTACCCCTAACCGAAAAGCAAACAATTGAACCACATAGTTCCATACATCGAAACAAAATAAGCTCTCAGTCCGAACACAACCCTACAGCCCGAGACATGCATCGACCCTACATAGTCCAACCAATTACTTTTAAATTCTAGCTCATCCTAGAACCGTAGTTGCTCTGATACCAATTTGAAACCCCGACCCATATTTTTTTTTAAACAACCAATAAATATTAATCCCATAATTAATATATATTAAATACCCTAAATTAAATATACTTAATATATAAAGCAACAAAAATTATTAAATTTAAAAATAATTTTAATACCCATAAAGTACCAGTCTAGATCATCCTCTCTTCATAGCTATGATTCCACTAGTTTCACATTTTTTTTACCTGTATCAAGAATGAGATACATAAATATTCAATAAATACTTAGTGAGGCTATCCTCCAATCTACAGACTATACACGAATATGAAAATAACAAAATTGAAACATGAATACCGACTCAACCAATCAACCATATCATGTTATACTCGATCTAGAACTCCACTTGGCTCATCACACAACTTATCGGTCTACAAACATGAAAAAAATGTTATCAATCATATTCACATAGCTAAGCCTATGGTCCTGCACTCACTTTGGCTACTTTTCTAAACATGAGCTTCTCTAATCTGGAACACCCTCTAAGATCAGTCTCTGAATCAACCAAAAACACAATCAACACAATATTTTATCTAAACCGATAGAATCTGGAAATCTGACATAAACTATCAGCCTCAAAGATGCAAGTACATCTTGGAATATAATCATCCATTTCGAATCTCCACTGTTGAAACTCGACTCCTGGATGTTCTGAAGCTACCCACAAACTTTCAGATCGATCCGTTAATGGATGAACATCCGATCACTATTTCAACGTCCACTGGTCCAGATTTGCAACAGATTCCAAGGACCTCACGTGAACTTGAATAACTCTTAAAATATTAATCTAAATCAAGATCTATAACTTGAAGAATCTCGATACAAGTCTTAGCTATAAGTCCAGAAAGGTTCGTTACCTTTGAAAACATTATGCTAGGTCGAATCCCTTTTCTCCCAAAACATATCGAGTCTGTCTCTAACCTCTTCATATGAAAATTTGTTTTTCTCTCTCAACTCAAAGCTTCTCTCCTTCTCCTTTACTCAACATCCCACACACATAAAGAAGAAGAGGTTGGTCGATTTTTCCTTTAATTAGGGATTAGGGCTTCTTAAACTCACTTATATATGGCTTGGGTTTGGTTTAAATTAGGTACACTTAAAATAAACCGATTCCTAATTAATTTAGGAATGCTACAGTTTGGCGTGTCCTTTTAGAGCGATTCAACTTGAGTTTTTCCTTTCATCTTTAATCCATGACCAAAATCATCAAAAATCAATGAGTGGTTCACCAGGAATTGTCAATTATTTGAAGCCCGGGTTTTCTCTTTTAATCACAAAATAACTCTGAACCACTCATAACTAGCCACCTCAGCAATTAATCATCCACCAATTAAAATCCTCTAAATTCTTTATTAATCCTTGACCAATCACGAACTTCCACTTCATCAAATTGATTTAAAGATTAAACCAACTAAAACACTAACTAAACCAGAATTAAATCATAATGTCCTCTAATGATTTTTCGTGGCTCGGTTTACTCTCTGATACCGTTAGAATAGCTATTCCATAACTTAATTCACACTTTTTAATTTACGTAATTTGTTTCAAAAATCAATTCTGGAACACGGGTGTTACAAAGGCGTAGGCGCATGTCATGACACTGAGGAGTAGCGAACAGTTGGAGGAAAACGTTTCAGCAACGTTTCTTACGGAGCCCATCGAGCAAATGCATCGACCATATTAGGTTGATGCTCTACCCATCATACATAACCATCGAGCATAAGCAATCGATGTGATTCCAGGAGGACCCATTGATGTGGACATCGTACCGGTCTCTTCACAATCTGAACCCGAGCAACCAAAGAAGTTGAAGGTACCAAGCTTACCCCTACTAGGAGAGTGACCCAAAGAATCTCAAAGGGTTATCAAAAGGCGATTCAACTCTATCTACACGGTCTCAAGGATCACGGTGGGCATACGGAGCAAACGGAGACATTGGAGGTCATTATGAGCGGACATGCCGAGTCATCGGAAGTGAGCTCACGGACATGCAGCCTTGGAGAAAAGGGTTTGTGTGTCTTCACTCTATACTAATGAGGACACCCCTCAAGACCTTGGATAAAGTATTGTACTCTTTCCCTACTTTTAGTTTTACCACATTGGGTTTCTAGAAAAAGGTTTTAATGAGGCAAAAAACGTCTAAGGCATCACATCTCATCTTCCTTGTGTGTCTGACTTGGAAATACCCATGTCAATCTTAGACACACAAGAAATGTGATTCTATCCTTAGAAAAAATCTCTACATAAGTTTTTTTCCTTTCTTTTAGTTGCTTTTGAGACTTTGCCTTTTGTTGTGTTTGGCTTTTAGGTTAGTTTGTGGCCTAAGTATCCAACTTATCCTTAAAAGAGCTTAGGCCCAAATTAGACGTACTAAACCTAATTGTAAGCCTATAAAAGATAACTCCTTCCTTTCTCATTTATTAAATAATCAAGGTTCAAATTTTGAGTTCTCTCTAATCTAAGCAAGGCTCTAGATTAGAAAACCCTAAGAGGAATTAAGACTCGTTCTTTTCCTTCTAGGCTTGGTTTATCAAATGAGTCACCTCCTCACTTGTGGTATGATATATGTCAATTTCTTACTAGACCAAGATTTCGTTGTAGTATAGTAATGTGTCAATCCATAAGGGTGAAGATATTAACCAAAAAGGATGAGATCAAACCATTCTAGTCAAGCCAAACAAGAGCGTATAGGACTCTAACAACCTAGACAGAAATTAAAAATAGAAGCTAAGGCGAATCAATTCAAAGACTAACGGAAACAAGGCAATAGCAGAAACAGTGTATAGGACTATACGAAAATTTAATCAATGCAAGAGAAGTTCCTAAGGATGGGGTAATCGATTCAGTGTA
The DNA here is from genome assembly GCA_015832515.1 of Boechera retrofracta. NCBI lineage: Eukaryota > Viridiplantae > Streptophyta > Magnoliopsida > Brassicales > Brassicaceae > Boechera > Boechera retrofracta. The sequence continues at coordinate 512,482 of JACCIV010031589.1, forward strand.
TCTTCTTAGCCTACCCAGGTGGTCTAACAAAACTCAATCAAGCTATTCCCTAGACATCAAACATCACAACCAGTTAAGTCCACTCCCGTGATAAGTAACCTCAAGCTAGGCCAGTTCCAGACCCAATCCCTTGGCGAAATCTACCCTAGCAGGCAATAAGATTCAGTTCAATATTGTCAATAAACACCCTAGACATCTAATCCCTTAGGCTAGGTATGCAAATCTCTAACATCAATTCATTCAAGCATTTTATCAAACACCTTCTGGGTGGAAAAACACCTAAGATCTAATCTCAATTGATCAGAGAGAAATTAGCATTAAGAACACTGATTTAGAAGGGAATTTAAACAATCAACTCTTAAACCACCTAGGAGACTAAGAATCCACACTAATCTAACCCATCCTCAAGAACCCTAATGACTACTCAAAACTCATGAAGAACATCAAGAACATAAACCCAGAAATCATAAAAACTTGCATAGATGATAGAGATAGATAGAGAAATGATAGAACAGAAGAAATCAACTCAAAATAACAAGCAGAAATCAAATTACAAAGTCTAGAAATCAAGAACAATGAAGAACAGAAAGAAAAACTCGAAAATTAGGCAAAAAACCAACTTAGAAGTCTTAATCCCACATTAGGTATTTATACTAAGTCTTAAAAACCCTAAAACGTCATGGGCAAAATGGTAAAAACGCGCAAGGTAATGTCCAACTCGACCCTGTGGTGGTTGAGTGCTGTGCTCGAGCTGATGAGATCAAGATTGCATTTTTGTGTGTTGAGCTCGAGCCTCCTACTCGACCCTATGGGCTCGAGTCACACTTGAAATTTCCAAGACTCCTCTTTTGTGCTGGGCTCGATCCTCCTACTCGAGCCACATGGTCGAGTACGTCTGACACTTAGTTGATTCAACCCCTTGACTCGACCCTACAGGCCAGAGTCTGCTTCTGCACCATCTCCTGCCTTAGCTCGACCCTCCTACTCGACCCTACAGGCCAGAGTCTGACGTCCAGGACAGCTTCGAGTCTAACTTCTCCAGAATCGCCTGAAAGTACCTGTAACAAGCCAAATATGCAAGATGTATGCAAACCTAATGCAAAACACTCTAAGTNGAAATTTCCAAGACTCCTCTTTTGTGTTGGGCTCGATCATGGAGCTCGAGCAGGCGTGCTCGAGCTCGGCCAAAAATCTCAAAGATGCCACCTTTCGCCTCAGCTCGACCCCTTGACTCGACCCTACAGGCCAGAGTCTGCTTCTGCACCATCTCCTGCCTTAGCTCGACCCCTTGACTCGACCCTACAGGCCAGAGTCTGCTTCTGCACCATCTCCTGCCTTAGCTCGACCCCTTGACTCGACCCTACAGGCCAGAGTCTGCTTCTGCACCATCTCCTGCCTTAGCTCGACCCTCCTACTCGACCCTACAGGCCAGAGTCTGACGTCCAGGACAGCTTCGAGTCTAACGTCTCCAGAATCGCCTGAAAGTACCTGTAACAAGCCAAATATGCAAGATGTATGCAAACCTAATGCAAAACACTCTAAGTATGCAAAACTATAAATAAATGACAAGAACAGGTCAAATAACATGTCTAAATGAATGAATAATGCAAGCTAAAACCATATAAAATGCAGACATATCAACTCCCCCAAACTTAGTCTTTGCTTGCCCTCAAGCAAACAAAATAATAAAAATGGAGAAGAGGTTTGAAAGTGGGGATTCAGAACCAAAACTTGCAGATATAACCGATGATCTCAATGTCCAAGTTACCAATTCTAGAATGCAAAGTTTATGAATTCTACTTAAAAACGTTGGCCATACTCTTCACAGCACAAGTTCAATCAAATCTCAACCTAGACATGCATTCAAATCTATCATTCCCCTTAACATTCATTTAAACAGAAACCATGAATCAACCTATGCACATTCAATGAACTCATTTGGCTAAGGGTAAGGTCAAGAGACAAAGATGGTCCCTTCAATATGGTTTTATCATTTCAGAACAAGGATCTCTCAATGAAAAGGAATGAGCTTTAGTAGAATGCTAAAGGTAAGAACCAACCTATGCATACAAGAATAGACTCCCATCTACCCAGTCCTACACAAGTGTTCTTAACCTTTAAGTCTAAACCCAGAAAATCATCCTAATTCTACCCTTAACCCATTAGGCATTTTTGCCTTGTTGTTCTTGGAACAGATTCATTTTTCTCTTTTGTTCTTTTTCTAGGAGAGGCTCTATACGCTTCTAGCGGATTGGGGTTTTTCTCATGGGTTTTCATGACCAGCTTGGGCATTTTTCATGTTTCTAAGATTTTAAGCTTTTTGCCCTTTCTATTCTTATACTCAGCACCCCCTAATCCTTTACTAGATACTTAGACATTCAGATCATTCCCCTCCTAAGAACTTTTATCCTTTTCTTTCAATCTTTTCCAAGTTTTTCATTCTTTCTTTTCACATAACCAAACCCAATACCCAATGATCAAGATCCCACCTAGTCCTATCTGATTCGAAAATTGCAAACCAGAACTACATGAGATTTTATCCTTGTCGGCTCAAACCTAACACTTTCTACCAAGCTCATTCAGAAATAGGCCTCACACACACAACAGAGTAATATCTTGGTTTGAAAGAAGGCTAGGCTAAGGGCAAGGTAAAACTGTTCTAATGATGAGAACAGCTACTTGGATTAGCAAGAGTGGTAAACAGGTGAAAGAAAATCCAAGTATGTATATGGTGTCCATGAGTTCAAATTCAATGCATAGACATGATAATTAAAAGTCAAATTCAGGTTCAAATAGATGGGGAATGACAGAAAATCACAGCATGCTTCAGTAAAGACTTAATCTAGTTGTGCATTCAAAGCATGGTTCAGTCTTACTTCAAGCTCAATAACAAGGCATTAAACAACTAGAAACTAGGGCATTGAAATCATACAGTTGAATCAGCAAGTTTACAAAGTTTAAATCATCATCATCCCCTATGCATATGCAACAGCCCTATATGAAACAATCTAGACTCAATCCTAATATGAAGATGCAATACTACATGAACACTCTGTTTTTAAAGATTTTTCAAATATTTTTTAATTTTTTTTGGTTTTTCTATGCCATAGATGAAGACTCAAGGATGCACAAAATCAAAATAAGAACAGAGAAAACACATCAAACAAATCTTAACCTTTTCCCCAAACTTAAATTACACAGTCTCTTGTGTAATAAAAATTTGTAAAGAAGGATCAAGAGATAACAGAAAACAAGAAAATGTTGCATCTAATATATACAAGAATGGGTGGAACAGGTACCTCAAGGCTTGGAGAAGAAGGAGGAGATCGATTCCTCCATGCTCTCACGCGTATAGGTAGACTCGATCTGGGTGGGCTCGAGCTGGTGGCTCGAGTGAGGCGTTTGCATGTGTCTGGCTCGACCTCCGTGGTCGAGCTGACAGCTCGAGCCAGACGTTGTGCTTTGTGAACGTCTCTTCTTCTTCTTTTCGTAATGCTGAAGCTGCCTTGGTTCGAAAGAGGAGGCTCTTGGTGGTTTTATTGCAGGTGCAGGAGGCCTTGGTTCTTCCCGAAACGAACCGCTTCCCACCAGAACTCTCCTGGGTAAGATGATTTTCTTAGATGTAGGGGCAGTGAATTTTTGTTTGAAGTCCTTGAGCTGGTCTTTAACTTCCTTCATTTGGTCTTTCAGATCCTTCACAGTGCCCTTAAGCGCAGCAATAGTCTTGCCCTGGAACTTGTTCCACTTCTGTAAGAGACCAATCCTTTTGTGTGCTTCCTTTAGGGCTGGCTATGTGAGGGCTTAAGGCTGTATTCCTCAAAGGCATACCTTTCCGTTGCATCATCCTCCTCTTTAACAGCAACATGGTCGTCTGGACCTATGTCTTGATGCATGATCTCTTCATCTGGATTGTAGAGTCTATCAAGAGGAGGATCAAAATCTATGTTCTCGCCCGTTCGCACCTTAGTTAAATCCGTGCAGGGAAGACGCAGCTTGGCTTCTCCAACGGTCGGATGCATGAACTTGTATAAATGCATATCTGGAGGTGTTGTGTGGTCTAGGAAGCTGCACCTTCTCAAGGCCTCCACATCTATCCATTTTGGTGGATAAGGCTCCGAAATTAGCTCCACATTGCAAGCAACAAGAATTGGAGTAATGATACCCCCAATGCAAAGGTCGCCCCCAGATTCCATCTTATGCATCCTCATTGCCCATTCCTTGTAGTAAAGTAGTTGTTCCAGCAGAATAAAAGTGAGACTCGCAGCTGCTCTATCACCTCTCATCTTCAACCCATCTCTTGTATACCTCAGAAGTGGTAGTAAGCACAGGTCCATCATCTTCAATTCTCTTTTATTTATTGTCCCAGTCACCTTTCTTGCAAACATAGTGTTTGCTATGGTCTTGTGGAGATATCTCAGAACAGGGCTCCTGATGCTAGAACTCTTACTTCTGGAAGAAGAGAAAGGTTTAGTGTCCCCAATGGTTGACCATAGTTATTGAAGCTCCTCGTGGTCTATGTCTTGAACGGGTTCATCTCCTTCAGAAAGACCATATAGAGTACTCATCTCCTTGATGGAGAGAGCATAGGATCAACTTCTGCATGTGAAGGTTATGAAGCTAGGACCGCCGTCAGATTCATAGTCGGGCTCCTCATCGTAAAAGTGAACAGCGAGAGATGAGAGGAAATGGCAGGTCTCCTCTTTGTAAGCTTCCATCTGGATACTCATGAATCTACTTAAACCTCCCATTTCATACAGGTACTCCACATCTCTAGCAATGCCGAGTTGTTTCATTGTGTCTCTGTGCGGGTATCGTGTTCCGTCGAAACCACGAGCAAGAAGGACCTCCAGATACTTTGCTGCAGAAGGTCTGTTCTTCTTTTGAGGCTTCTTTGTCGCCTTAGGTTCATCTTCCTCTGTAGCACCACTGTCAAGAGGAAGGCTGGGCTCCATTGGTTTCTTTCCTTCTCGTTTAGCATGGGGGAGCTGTTTCTCTGAAACGTCAATGCCTTGACTCGAGCTTGACTTCCGCCCCTTCTGACTCGACCCCCTGGCTCGAGCATATGTGCTCGAGTCAGGCACTTCTTCAACTTCCATGGGTTCTTCTGTTGGAAGAACGGTCTCTCTCCACATCTAGAAGCTTTGGGCGAGTGCTTCTGCTGACCTGCGGCGAGCTCGACGTGAATCCATACCTGAGAATCACTCACAGAAAGAAGTGAAGCTCAAGAATGTGAGAATAACCTTAAGAACAGCAACAGGAAATGAAGAACAAAGGATGAACACTCAAGAACAGCAAGAACAGATAGAGAGAGAAGTGAGAGAGTATTTGTGGTGTGAGGAGGGTCTTGCTGCGAGTTGGCTTATATAGCCAAGTGGGAAGGAAACCAAAAGGAGCGTGTGTGTGTGTCGGATTTCAAATTTGAAATTTGAACTTGGGCGCCCAAAGGTGTTGACTCGATCAGACCACTCGACCATGTGGGGTCGAGCTGACGTGGCTGTGCCGGACTGTGTGACTGAGCTCCAAGACTGAGCTGGTCCATCCCAGCTCATGTCAGACTGTGTGAAGACTGGGCAGGACTGTGAAAACTGAGCTCGGAGCCTGAGCTGGACCATCCCAGCTCGATCCAGGTGGACAGTTTTAAAACTTAAAACTTTAAAGAGAGTATACCGAGCTCGGATCCCGAGCTCAAACTACGAGCTCGGATCCCGAGCTCAAACTACGAGCTCAGTCGGGAAAGGACACGCAAAAACGGAGGAAAAGTACTAAGTGAAGAGTATGAAAGGACTTTAGTGTGTATCAAGACAAAATCAAACAGCTTAGCACACTTATTTGACGTTTTTTTTTTAAAACTAAAACAAAGAAATATGCACAGAGATAGACATGGGACTTCCTCCCAAGTGAGCTTGTTTATAGTCTCTAAGCTTGACTTCCTTTTTCTTAGGTCTATGGTGGTTCATGGAGGGGAACTGAGGTCTCCTCTGCAATGATCTGACCAAGTATGAATGGCTTGACCCCTTGTTCAATCATTGTACTCTCAGCTCTATCTTTTCGTTCCAGAGACTTCTCTTTCTCATCATAGACCTTTAGGGGTGGAGCTTCATCAACCTTCTCAACTGTGCCAATGTACTGCACTTTCTCATCACGGTAGCCATCATCTTTGATAGTCATTGTGCCACATAGCTCATTAGGAGAAGCTTTTAGTGGGTAATAGGCCTTGTCATCCACATTCATAAGAACCACCCTTTGATTCTTGAAGTCCATGTTTGCACCAGTAGTGTTGAGGAAGGGGGTTCCAAGAAGGAGTGGGAGCTTGTTGGCCTTCTTCATTTCCATAACAACAAAGTCTGTTGGGACTATACAGTCCCTAACTTTAACTGGGTAATCTTCCAGAAGACCAAGTGGCTTTCGTGAATGAGCGTCTCCAAAAGTGATGGGCGATGGGTGATAAGTGAGGTGTCTNCATGTTTGCACCAGTAGTGTTGAGGAAGGGGGTTCCAAGAAGGAGTGGGAGCTTGTTGGCCTTCTTCATTTCCATAACAACAAAGTCTGTTGGGACTATACAGTCCCTAACTTTAACTGGGTAATCTTCCAGAAGACCAAGTGGCTTTCGTGAATGAGCGTCTCCAAAAGTGATGGGCGATGGGTGATAAGTGAGGTGTTTTATCCCTAGATTTTCTAGCATCTCACGGGACATGACATTCACACTTGAACCGGAGTCGCATAGAGCATCCTCAATTACCAAATCACCAAGAAGGCAGGTTATGGAGAACATACCAGGATTGCCAAGCTTGGGGAGAGACTTAGGCTCAATCTTTGTCGTGCTTGGTGAATCAACGCAATCGACACTACCCTCGTTTTCAACCATGGTTACGTCCTTATCTTTCTTGAATCTTCTTGGGAATGGAAGTTTAGGTTTGTAAGGAGGGGGGACAAAGGGTGCTGTTTTTTTTCTGAAACAGCAGGTTTTGCAGCAGGTGGAGTGCTGGCTCGACCCCCTGGCTCGAGCTGGGTGCTAGAGTCAGCCTCCAGACGAGTTTTTTCGTGTTCTTTGCAGCTCAAATTCTCCCCATCTTTAACCTCACTGTCCACAGTGACTGGAACTGATCCTGCCCTTGCAGGTAACTTTCTGCCACTCCTCAAAGCGATTGTAGTGGTGTTAGCATATGAACCATAAAGAAAAGCTTCAATGTCTCTAACATCCGCTTCATGATCAGCAATAGGACTTGATTCCATTGAAAAGATGGCATTGCAATACTCCTTGGGGTTCTGAATTATTTTTCCTGGAAGTTGTCCAATAGGTGCTGTGGAAGAAGTAGATGCAGTGTTGCCCTCCAAATACTTAATCCTGGAGTTCAATGTCTCAATCTTGCTGTTGAGAGCATTGTAGTTGTAGTCCAGCTGGGTTTTGAGTTCACCAAATTTCTTAGCCGCTTCTATTGCACTGGCTGCTTGACCCTGTAGGAGCTGCTGCAGCAAGGCATTTGTCTGTTGATCTGGAGCGGTAGAAGACTGAGCATGGTGAGTCTGAAAACCTGGTGGTGGACACAGGGCTCCCTGTTGTTGCGGATGACTCGGATAACACGGTCTAGGGGCGAAGTTCTGTGGCTGATTGTAGGGAATAAAAGGCTTGGACTGAGGTTGTTGCTGAGGTGGGTAGACTTGGTCCTGAGGGTTAGCAACGTTGGGACTCCTGTAGGACAGATTCGGGTTGTTCGTGTAGTTGATGAAACCTTTGTTGTACTGACCCTGATTCTGCACATAGCTGACCTCCTGTAGACCATCATCCTCCCCATCTTGAACCTGAAAAACTGTATCCTCAGAAGCAAAGTGGACTTGTTTCTTCTGCTGTAGCAGTTTATCCAACTTAGCAGTCAAGGCCTTGATGGCTCTAGTCTGATCATCTGTAGCAACACTTGGCCGAACACTCCTATCATACTCAGCAGTGTAGTTACCATCAGATTGTGCTAGGTTCTCCACAAGTGCCCAGCCAGCATCAACGTCTTGGTTGAGGAAGTTACCATTGCTGGCCGTATCTAGAAGCATGCGGACCTTCGGGAGAACTCCTCTGTAGAGAGTGCTAAGGAGGGATTCATTGCTAAAACTGTGGTGAGGGCATTGAGTAGTGTAGCCCTTGAAGCGCTCCCAGCATTCGCAGAAACTTTCACCATCCTTCTGTGTAAATCCAGAGATTTCATTCCTCAAGCGCGTTGTCCTGGCATTGGAGAAGAACTTAGCAAGGAAGGCTTTCTTGCAGTCATCCCAGGAAGTGATGGATCCATGGGGTAGAGTCTTTTCCCAGTGATGGGCTCTGTCACCAAGAGAGAAGGGAAAGAACCTTAGCTTGAAACCATCTTCACTGACCCCATTGATCTTGGTAAGGCTGCAGAGCCTATCAAACTCATCTAGATGATCAAGAGGGTCCTCCATAGGCAGTCCATGAAACTTGTTGTTCTGCACCATGGCGATCAAGCTGCTCTTGATCTCAAAATTGTTGTTCTGGACCGTAGGAGGGACAATCCCTTGTCTGTTGGTATGAGTATTAGGAG
>JACCIV010031589.1:522045-660579 GCA_015832515.1 Boechera retrofracta
CAATATTGTCAATAAACAGCCTAGACATCTAATCCCTTAGGCTAGGTATGCAAATCTCTAACATCAATTCATTCAAGCATTTTATCAAACACCTTCTGGGTGGAAAAACACCTAAGATCTAATCTCAATTGATCAGAGAGAAATTAGCATTAAGAACACTGATTTAGAAGGGAATTTAAACAATCAACTCTTAAACCACCTAGAAGACTAAGAATCCACACTAATCTAACCCATCCTCAAGAACCCTAATGACTACTCAAAACTCATGAAGAACATCAAGAACATAAACCCAGAAATCATAAAAACTTGCATAGATGATAGAGATAGATAGAGAAATGATAGAACATAAGAAATCAACTCAAAATAACAAGCAGAAATCAAATTACATAGTCTGGAAATCAAGAACAATGAAGAACAGAAAAAAAACTCGAAAATTAGGCAAAAAACCAACTTAGAAGTCTTAATCCCACAATAGGTATTTATATTAAGTCTTAAAAACCCTAAAACGTCATGGGCAAAATTGTAAAAACGCGCAAGGTAAGGTCCAACTCGACCCTGTGGTGGTCGAGTGCTGTGCTCGAGCTGATGAGATCAAGATTGCATTTTTGTGTGTTGAGCTCGAGCCTCCTACTCGACCCTATGGGCTCGAGTCAGACTTGAAATTTCCAAGACTCCTCTTTTGTGTTGGGCTCGATCCTCCTACTCGACCCACATGGTCGAGTACGTCTGACACTTAGTTGATTCGACCCCTTGACTCGACCCTACAGGCCAGAGTCTGCTTCTGCACCATCTCCTGCCTTAGCTCGACCCTCCTACTCGACCCTACAGGCCAGAGTCTGACGTCCAGGACAGCTTCGAGTCTAACTTCTCCAGAATCGCCTGAAACTAACTGTAACAAGCCAAATATGCAAGATGTATGCAAACCTAATGCAAAACATTCTAAGTATGCAAAACTATAAATAAATGACAAGAACATGTCAAATAACATGTCTAAATGAATGAATAATGCAAGCTAAAACCATATAAAATGCAGACATATCATGGTACCATCGATCACCGCCGTCACTACCTCCTTTTGGCTTCACCGTGGGTCGAGTTCTCCCCACCGTCTAGCTCCGTTCATCTTCTAGCTTCGCTCCACGGTCGAGTTCTCCCGAGGAAAAGCTCTATTAGCTCGTGTTTATCCCAGTCCCAACTCAATCCAGTCTAATCCATTCACCAGTCCTTGCTCTAGTCCGAGATCTTCGCCGGACCAAGCTTCCAAATCGCTCCATCGCTTCTGTTTAGAGTCTCTAGTCCGGGTCCTTGTTCTACCTTGAAGTGCAGAGGCTCCATGGATGTACCACCCATCGAGCATACGCATCGACCAGGCAAGGTTGATACCTTTCAAGAAGGAACCATCGGACAACCACATCGAGCAGACGGGACCGTTGCACTCTTAGAAGACATCATCGGACGTTTGCATCGACCAAATCAGGTCGATGCACTGCTGAAACCTGTCGAGACCGCTCCTTCGATTTTGAAATGCCCACATAATAACATCCTTGGAAGCATGAGACACAATCATGACTACATGGAAAACCACATGGAACACCCTCTCCCGTTCATTAACAAAGAAAAAAAATCCTCGAGACCGACGTTCTTTGGTGGGAATGCTCAGCACAATCAACGGAGGATATGCGAATTCATCGACCTAATCAAGCAAGAAAGGTTTTAAATATTGGTGAAATGCATCCCGGAGACAAGATCATTCCATGAAAAAGACCCGGTTATAATACTTTTCAAAAGGAACGATCCCGTACAATACAAATTCCCATGTTTTATCCAAGGTTTGGAGTTCGGTGACATTCTCTGCGAATCTAGGGCAAGCATCAGTCTCATGTCCGTGGAGAAAGCTAAGTTGATGGGAATCACGAATCTTCAACTGTAACGCCCTAACCGCCCTAATCCGTGGTCCCACGCCCACTCTCACCCATCGGTCGCACGCTCATCTGACGGCCGGTTCATTATTTCTGGAGGTTTTAAAAATTTATTTCCACATGATCTTTCCTCGTGTTTTGTCCTTACTTATACGGTACCAAAATCACTTTTCGATAGGTCACCATCCTTAAATTGCTCCAGCTCAAGCATGCTTAATTCTGGATTTCTCTTGGAGTGGTTAACCGAATAAGTGTACTTTGGTGACATAGGTAGTCAAATCAATTATTTTAAACTCTCTTCATACACCACCAAATTTCTAGATTACGTGTGTTACAATCACCTCCACTAACAGATCGCAACGTCCTCGTTGCGTACCAAGACCATCACCTACGACAGCGTGAGCCCTCTTGACTCCACGTTTGTCTGGGTTCGGTTATGATACCAAATATAATGCCCCAACCTCCCCCATCCATGGTCCCACGTCCACTCTTGCTCATGGGTCCCACGCTCATTTGACGGCTAGTTCTTTACTTCTATAGATTTTAAAGACTTGTTTACCGATCCTACAAATCACCACGTGATTTTTTTCGTGTTTTGTCCTCACTCTCACGGTACCGGAAATCACTTTCCGATAAGTCACCTATTCTTAAATTGCTCCAGCTCAAGCATGCTTAACTCTGGGGTTCTCTCAGAGTGGTTAACCCAAAAGATAAGTGCACTTTGGTGACATAGGTAGCCAAATAAATTTTTTTAAACTCTCTTCATGCACCACCAAACTTCTAGATTCTAGGTGTTACATCAACCATTGAAGATTCAAATTGGACTCGCCAGCGCCGATGTAATGAGTTCAAAATGAGTATCTAAGAATGTCATGGTGTGGATCGATAATTGTAGAGTTCCCACGGACTTTCACATCCTTGACATGAGAGCAGATGATAATGCTCAAAGCATCCTTGGAAGCCCATTCCTTGTAATGGTTGGGGCGGTGATCGATTGGCCTGATCGACGAGTCTCGTTCACATTTGTGAAGGTGTTCTATAATACGATCCAGTTGATAGATCTCCACCACATCGTTCAAAGAGGATTTTCGGTGACAATACTCTGCTGGAAAGCGTCTTGCCCATCGGCCCACACCCACTTTAATCGATCTGAATTTCTTTCGACAAACGGTGAGAGGGAGCACGAATTGTTTTGGATAGTCTGTGTGATCTTTGATAGGAACCGTGGAAAACCCATCATTGGATCAACAAACCCCAAAAATTTCATTCTTCCGGAGACTTAGATAAATCGGAGTTGACTTCTCACACTTAAACGGACTTAATCATTTTCGATTTGGGGCTTGAGATACATTGGATGTGATATCTCTATGAGACCCTGCAAGGCACGTGTAACTAAGTGCAATTCCTCTCTTCCTTTCTTCCAATAAGTAAAGAAAAAAGGAGAAAAAAAGAAAGAAAAAAAGATGAGGATATAGGTAGCAAATAAGTGAACCGGATGTCGGAAGCTACCATTTTTAACATTCGCGTCTCAAATAAACATGTCCTAAGGAAAGGAAACAGCTGAAAAGAAAAGGCGATCGATAAACAAAAAATGATAACCTAGAAAAGTAGGGAAAAATCGATCGACATTGAAGTGAGAAAAGGAAGGGGAAATAAATTATACTAAGACGGTCTTGAGCTTACAGAAATCCGAAAGAGTAAGTGTTCTTGTCCTTTGATCGATACTCCCAAGTCGAGATCTCACAATTAGAATAAAAAGAAGAGTCAACAATGAGGAGTCTAGGTTCAAAGAAAGAGCGGTTTGAATTAAGGTGAGTTGTTATGCTTATGGTTAAGTACATTAGAGATCATTCCGCTTCCACTAAGACGAAAACCACTAGCACAACAATGGCACAAGGTACAAGTTCACTCTCCTTATCTTTATTGTTTTTCTTTAGGATTTCTTCACTATGTTTAGCTTTTGTTTGCTTGAGGACAAACAAAGAATAAGTGCGGGAGAGTTAATAACACTCATATTTACATGATTTTATGCGTTCATATAGGATAGTTTCGTACGATATAGTTAGCATTTAGGATAGTTTGAATGCATTTGCATATATTTATGTATTATTAGGTACTTAAAGCAAAACCTATGTGTTTGAAGTGTTTTGGAAGCTTAATCAGCCATATGAACATTAAAGTTGCTTGCTAAAAACATCACGGAAAGCTATCTCAGAAGCTTCATGGAGGGAGCATCGACCATGCTTGGTCGATGCAACCCAGTAACAACCAACGGCTAAGAGCATCGACCAGACTGGGTCGATGTTAAACTAACGACGAAGACCATTAACGTTAGCATCGACCACTTCTTGGAGCATTCACATTGAACAAGGGCATCAACCATACACGGTCGATGCTGAGCTTTTCGAGAGAAAAGGAAACTTTTCGATTCTACACGATCAAAATAAGGCAACCTTGTGATTTCGGTCTGGAAGCTTCTTGAAGGTTTAAGGGCACAAGTTGGTTTGTTCCAAAATCCTAGTACTATATATACACATGTAATACTCATTAGAAAAGGGTTTCTCACTTTTGAAAGCTAACACTTAGAGAGAAAAACATATAAACTTTTTGTTCTTAAGTTTTGTTTATGATATTGCTTTAATGTTTTTCTTCTTATTGCTTTTACTTTATTTACAGCTTTTTTTATTGTTTATCATGTCTTCCTACTCATATCCTATTGTCACTCTCGGAGGTATGAGTGAGTAGATCCTTTAGATCTCTAGGGTGGAGATCGATGATGGGATCTATCTTTTAGGATTCGATATGTTCATTTGTTCTTAATCGATCTAGCTACTCTAGTATGCAATCTTAATGCTAAGTATTATCTTATGGGAGATGTTTAAATGCACAACCGAATCTAGTAGGTGTGGTTGTGTTAATCGAAACTTTCAGCACCACGAGAGTGGGTTAAAACTTCAGATCAACATATTAGGCAGTATTCAATATAGTCGAGTTTGTTGTTTGATAGAGAACCTCAATGCTAGTCTACCTAGGGCTGAGTTAGATTAAGATCTCAGAAATACATCACCACGAGAGTGGGTCTGACATAATGACTAGCATACCACAATAGTGGACTAGTCTAACTTCGATATCCCTACATTGACAAATACAAACTTACTAGGTATAACATGAATCCTAAGTTTAGACTCCCTGAAATTGTTTCCATTCACCCCTGCGATTTATATTATTATCGTTTACACATTTATTTAGTTGCACGTTATTTATCGTTTATTTAGTTATTATTCTTTGCATCGTTATTTAATTATTTAATTATCGTTTATTTAGTTATCTAATTATTCGTTTATAGTTCATCGCATGTTATTTATTTATTTGCTTTTAGTTATTTACTGTTTACTTAATTACTGCTTATTTATTTTATGCAATTTAGGATCTAGAAACCAATCTCCAAAACTCTATAACTTGCCTAGATTAGATTCATTCCTGCATTCTCTGTCTAGTTATTCTCAGTCTTTTTGGATCGATCCCGATTATATTACAATTGTATTTAACCGTGTATTTGCGGTCACATCGGGTTAAACTCTCGAGACAACTCTCTAGTAGCACTCGGGTGAAACCTGATAGAGGAGAGTGTAACAACTTTCCCCTACTAACCATCAAATCGGCAAACGGTGTTATTATTCCGTTAACAAATGCTGATTAGGATGTCGTGTTTATAGTCAAAGATGCCACGTGGAGCCACGAAAACGGTCAATTTTCCCATGAACTTAGTTGGTTTGGCATACATATACACAAAGCTTTGAGTTGTGTCTATAACTATATTAACTTAACTAAAATTTGAATTTCCTACACGTATAACTCAAATATGGCAAAAACCATTATGTGCTCGCGTCGAAGCAGTGGCAAAGCCATAAGTCCTTACCACGTCGAGATCCTCAAAATCAGCCAGGCGTGCATAAACTCATTCCACTCAAAACTGTCAAAAAAACTCACAACAAATAACATCAGTCAATGGTTCTACCCGATCTACCAAAGGCATAAGATCCATTCAGATATTTTGCAAAAATGGGTTCAGATTTTTCTCCTAGACCTAGGTTGGACTCAGGACACCAATGCACAATCTATCACTAATCTTTGACACCGGATCGTGGCATTTTAGATTGCAAACGCAGCATCTGAGTAAGCATCTATTAACGAAACAGTAACATTGTCTGCCGATTTGATGGTTTTCGCCAGATTTGAATTGTTCGTGTAGGAAATTCAAATTTTAGTTAAGGTCACGTAGTTATAGGTACGACTCAAAGTTCTATATATAAATACGTTAAAGTAATTAAGTTTGTGCACGAATCAGCCGTTTTCCTAGTATGTCAATGCCCAATTCCCCATCAATATATTTGGAGCACAAATCATGCAATTCAATGTCAGTATATGCATTCTTCCTTACTTCTATTAGGGCAGCTATTGCATGCACACACGGATACCTGTCAATATCAAAGCGCTTTCATGTGCAAGTTTTCATTTTAATATCAACCAAATAACCAGTTCCATTGCGTCCAATCACGTTGAAGTCAAAGAAAAAATTGTTTAACACAATCACCGTTAACAACTTTGTGATGGAGCACAAAGGGTGCAATTTTGTCTCAATAAAAGGCAACAACATCTGCGCTTTGGTAGAACTCTTCTGATGTTTATTAAACCATTCAACTAGTTTTGCAACAATCACATTAATCATTGGTAAAAGCGAGTATTACCTTGCATCTTTGACAACACCATTAATAGATTCAACAGCATTAGTAGTATAGATATTGTACCTTTCTCCCGGGAAATAACATCATGCCTATTTTTTTTCTTCAACACTTCTATCAAGATACTCCCCCGCATCAGGATACATTTTCCTAAAAGCACCATAAAGTGTTTTGAACTCACTCTCCGTGTATTCTTGCGCACATTCCCAGAACTTTTTCGCAACGGTATCTTTGTTGACATTGGAGTAGCTCTGCTTTACATTCTGAGATAAGTGATACATACAATACTTATGCTGAAATAACAGGATACACCTCACGTATTAACTTGAGAAGAATCTGATTTCCATCAGAAATGAATACTAGATAAGGAACATCCGGTATAACTGATTTTCAACTTATTGAAAAACCAAGTAAGACTTAAATCTTTCTTACCATCTACAACACCAAAAACAATCAGATAGTGGTGATGATCAGGCTCTTGCGCAGTTGCAACTGTTAGCACTTCTCCATGCACATGCTTAAGCTGAGTTCCATCCACAATGATCATTTTTCTTATGGCTACAAAGCCCTCAATTCCACATATATAATTGTACCCAAATTCATCTTTTTCTACATGTACATATAAGAATACAACATCTTATAACTATCCTCTAGACTACCGCGTACATCGACATAAGCTTTAATTTTCTTTATGCACGTGGTAGCGTAGGATACTTTAACACCATATCTTCCTTGAAACCACTAAGATTCTTTGGACTTGGGGTTTCAAGAGTCCCTAGAAAATCATCATGCAAAATAAATGCAACTAACCGTGTGTGCTTTATACTTGTACTTAATATGCACGAGAACACGTATGAATCTTGTTGAACGTTCTAATCGAGAAGCAACCTGAATCTTTATCCTTCGCAGCTCTTAAAGACCACTTGCAACCTTTTTTTCTTCACAACATTTTACCACGTGATGCGTTCTATTAGACTTCACAATAACAAACTCAAAACAGTTCAAATGTCCGGCTTTTTCTACTAATTCTTGCACGCCTTCCTTGGTTGAAAATTTTTGGCCTATTTTCACATTCATATGATCTTCCCATTCAAGATTCATAGCCTGAACTTCTTCTACAGAAAGTGTGACCTCAATATATTCATTCGTAAACAAGTTATTCAAGTCTCTTCGTTTTTTACATACAATATTATCCAAATCTCTTCGTTCTTCATCGTGGACAACCACAACATAATGTTCGGACGGTTCACTTGCAAATTATTTCATCTGGTTATAATCAACTCGATAATTTGCTCTACCACTAGAAATCATGTCCTCATTACTTGCAACATACTTTTCATTTGCTCTTCATACAACTCTAAATAACATAAAAGATCATCATCATCGAAGATATATACTGGTTTCTTAGGATCCCCTGAAAGTGGAATGTAACTAAATATCATCTCAGTCCTAACTTCATCCAACCCTATCTTTCTGCATATTTTTTATTGGAATGGGGCAGCAGGCAATAGATACCGTTCCCCCACCAACGTATAAGTGACATCTTCACTCGATTTTTTTAACAAAAGAACGTGATGAACATCTTCTCTCGAAATCCATACTACTTCATCTCCTTTCCTTAAATAATATCTCCCATAATCAAAATGTATGATAGTGCGTTGCTTTTTATTCATTGTACCCTGAAAATAATGAAATTAAACATTACGCAATTTCGTAGTAATACATGTTATCTTAGTTATACCAGTTATATCAGTAATACAAATATTCTTAGTAATACCAGTTGTATCAGTAGTACATACTTTCTTAGTAATACCAGTTGTATCAGTACTACATATTTTCTTAGTAATACACAATATCGAGCTACGATTCAGCAGACCCGTCACTCACCCACTACAATATCTCCAAATTAATGATGCACATTACCTGAAACGAGCTTCAATCAACTGAAACAAGCTTCACTCGAGCTCCTACTCCAACCCGAGCTTAATCAGTTTTAATCCCCTCTTCAAAGGAATCTCAACCTTCAAACGCAGCGGCCAATGACAGAAACATAACTCTTTTGGACCTCCAATGGCGGACGAAAACTCAATCACTCAAATCTCCAAAAATATTTTTCTCTTCATGCTCAAATGAATATGTTTGTACATGGGTAGCTGAAGGAGAGAGGTGAAATCATAAAGAGGAGAGAGAAACATATGAGAATGTAGTTGGTAGTGGGTCTCATTTTTGTGTTTTTATTTAATTGTATTGTTGAAATATTAAAGAGAAGGGATGGGATGTGATGGAGGATAGTTTTGAGTTTTGTTATTTTTTAAAAGGGTGAGTGATAGCATCGTATTTTACATGTTTTCTTACATACATTTAGCTTAGTTTTATATGTTTCTAACAAGCATTTAGGATAGTTCTAGTGCATTTGCGTTTGTTTATGTGTTTACAGGTACTTGGAGGAAATCATACGCTTTTAGAGTATTTTGGAGTCTTAAGAAGCCATATGGACCTTGGAGCCACTTTCGTATCTAATAAGAGTTCTTCTTTATTTCTTTTATAGCCACCACTTTCGTATCTAATAAGAGTTCTTCTTTATTTCTTTTTTTTTGTTTATGTTTATGCTTTTATTTATGCTTTGATTCATTTATGTTCTTAGTTTAGTTTAGTTTATTGTTTATTGTTTATTGTTTTATGATCTCTATCGTCACTTTCAGAGAGATAAGAGAGTATATCCTTTTGACCACTAGGATGGTGGTCGATGGTGAGATCGAAGATTTAAGATTCAATATGTCCGATTGTTCATGACCGATCTAGCTACTCTAATATTCAATCTTAATGCTAAGTCATATCATATGGGAGATGCTTAAGGTTATAATCGAGAAGTTATACGAATAGAAGCTCTTAGCACCACGAGAGTGGGTTAAGACTTCAGATCTGAATATTAGAGCGTATTAGTTATGGTCGAGTTTGTTGTTTGATAGAAAAATTCAATGCTAGTCTAGCTAGGGCCCGAGGTAGATTAAGATATCAGGAATACATCATCACGAGAGTGGGATTGTATTCTAGAAATAGATCTCTCATTCACTCTTCGTCTTCGACACACTCTAATGCAAGCTAAACACTTGGTTAATCGGTTGGTAGTGTGATAACTCCAACCGATGTGTCTCTCACACATAAGAGTAATCGATGATGGGATGCGTTTAATGCATGAAGGTCGCCACGAGAGTGGGTCTGACACAGTGTCTAGTTTATCACGATAGTGGTCTCTAGCCTACTTCGAGTATCCCTAGATTGACGAACACAAACTATTAGGTAGAACATGAATTCTAGATCTAGATTTCCTAACAAATCGACTACCACCCAATTCACTGTAAATATTTATTTAACCATTTAAGTTATTTATTTTAGTTTATTTATTTTTGGTATTTATATTTCTGCACTTTAATTTATGCAGTTTATTTATGTTATTTATTTTATGTTATTTAATTTATGTTATTTATTTTACGCACTTTAAATTATGCAATTTAATTTACGCTATTTATTTTATGCTATTTAATTATGTTTTATTTAATTTATGTTATTTTACAGTTTTATTTACTTTATGTTATTTACTTTCCCGCATCATTTAGTTTAGGATTTGAAACCTTTTATTTTATTATTCCACTTAGATTAGATTTAGACTTGTATTTTCTGTGTATTATTCTCAATCTCTGTGGATCGATCCCGTTTGTACTACAATTGTATTGATTGTGCACTTGCGGTCATATCGGGTTAAACTCTCAAGGAAACACGGGTGAAACCTGGTGAGAGGTAGAAATAACCTCCCCATCAGTGAGGGGTATGCATAATAGATAAGTGTATGGGATTTTGTTATAAACTTAAGGGCAAACCAACAATAGATCCTGTTACGAACATTACTCTCATCTCGTTAACCGTATCTGTGTAACCTAAATGAATCTGCTCTGACCGGTTAACGGCGAACCAGAAATTTAACTTGTTTGATTAGGTTAAAAAATGGCTAGTTCCGGGTAAAGGATTGTGATCATGGTATTCGTGTTTCGGGTTGATTTCGGATTGGGTCCAATGAAAGATCCAGAAAGAGTGAAATCGAATTGGAGAGGAATTTGTAGCCGATGAAGTGATCGTGAGGAGATTCTGGTGCTGAGTAGATTCCTAACCAATCGAGATTCGGAAGATGAGTTGGTGACTTGACGCCGAACCATTTGTTGACGACGGTGTTGCCAGATCGATTAAGGGTTTGGGGAGAGAATGAAATTGTGGCTTTGGAATAAACAAAGGAGCGAAGAGGAAGAAGAAGAAAGAGTAAACGACGATCATTATTGGTTAGTAATGCAAATCTAATAAAAAGAGTTGGTTCAAACATTTTCATAAATACTTTTCGTGAAATGTCTAAGATTTATATTTTGGAGAGATAAAGTCAATTTTGAGCTATAAGTCCACTTAAGTAATGAGAAACTAATGGATGTAGCCATGAGCATCAAAATTTCAGCATTAAACTTCCTTTTATATTTTAACCCATCATCCACTAAAAAAAAACTAATCACACATAATAGAAGAACATGCATAAATTACAAACGAAAAAAAAATAAAGTAAAATACATAAAAATTAAAAGAATTCTTCACTGGTTTGCATGAAAATGAAAGATCTTTCTCATGCAAATTGTTTTGATTCAAACGGTGTTTCTAAGAACCAAAAGATAAAATCATAAAACCTAACTTAAAGTTTAAAAGTTGAAACACAATATTCATAACAATGTTGACAAAAGAAAAAAAAAAGAGTATTCATAAAAAAAAAAATTGATTGAATTCCGTCGACCTAAATTGGACGGCTCAAAATGATAAATTCGATAGCGACCAACCTATCAAAAGAAGTTTCAAGGGCGGTCATTAAGACGTATTTATTTTGGATCATAATTTATAATAATTTTTGGTTAATTTGGTCCAGTTCCACAAAATTTAAGTTCGGTTAGGGTTTGACTCAAATTTAATTTGAGTAGTAATATATAAAAAAAATTTATACCACTCGGATTATTACGAAATTTGGTTCGAATTTGGAATAATGAACTTTGGTTCGTTGGGTTCGGGTATTTCCCTACCTTGATGAAACTGTTTTTCTCTTTGTTTGGCAAGATTGGGGTTTTAAAATTCCAAAAATAAGTATGGGGTACAAACATAATTTAGTAAAAAGTATTAGGGTTTAATATGTAAATTATTAAACAACAAGTTTTTATACGAGTGAAGTGCTGTAATGACTTAAATGGAGAAAGTGAATTCTATCTAACCTTACTTATTTCTATCTAACTTTCATTAAACTAACAAACATACAATTCCTATTTTAACCTTTATACAATAATTAAAAATTTAAATGAATAAATAAATTAAAAATCTTTCTTCTTAGATCTGAGATTCTCTCTCCTCTTCTCCTCCATTCGCAAAATAAAAAAAATAATAAAAAAGAAGAGAGCTCGACACCGCCGGGAACCTCACGCCGCCGTCGCTGTCGCCGTTCCGCCTCCGCCGCCGCTCGCTGTCGTCGTTCCACCTCCGCCGCCGCTCGCTGTCGCCGTTCCACCTCCACCGCCGCTTGCTGTCGCCACTCGCCTGGGGTCGCTCCTTATCGCCGTCTTTGAATTGGTAAAGAAATTCAATTTGATTTGATTTGATTTTGATTGTCGATTCTTGTGCTTTCTATTCTTGTATCGATTGAAGGTTATATGTTATTGTGGATTATGGGTTTGGATTGAGAAGTGAAGATCAGAATTTGTTGGTTCAGATCAGAATCTGGGTATAACTAGATTTACAACTAGTTAAACTATATACAGACAGTTAAACTAGTTAAACTAGTATAATTATGTACAGATAGTACAACTAGTTAGACTAGTTAAACTATGTACAGACAGTTATACTGGTTAAACTAGTTAAAGTAGTTAAACTACGTGCAATTACTATATACTGATGTCGTTTATTTTATTTTTTTCAGGTGGCGATGATTGACATATCTTTTAATTACAGGGGACATTACTCACATGACGGAGATGATATACAATGGAATCCAAGAGAACATCGGTGTTATACCATATATATGGATAGAAATTGGAAACAAATGAGTTATTCATCTTTGGTTGGTAAAATATGCAGAAAGAAAGGTAAATGAATCGAAGTTGCTGAAGATAAATTATTATCAACGTCGATGGGTGAAACCTAAGATGATATCTTATATCGAGGATGACGAAGATATATGTGTCTTACCTCCGGATTATGACAAGAAAAAAGGAAGAAACCAAGAGGTTAGGTTTCCATCGGTTGGAGAAAGAAGACGAAGGACTAAAAAAACTCGCTAAGTGTTTTTTGTATTGTTGTTGTATGTTTGTTTATTTCACCGTGTACAACTATGTTGCGTTGTCATTGGATGGTTTGATTTCGCTTTAAAGCTATATATAACAGGTTACACTAGTTAAACTGGAGAAATTATATGAAAATTTGTCCAGCTATGTTAAACTAGTTAAAATAGTTAAACTATGTGAAGATGGTTAAACTAGATAAACTAGTTAGAATAGTTAAACTGGCTAAACTAGTTAAACTGGTTAAACTATGTTATTATGTTCTTGTATTTAGAAACGCAAGGATTACATACGTATTTAATAAATTTTATTAGAAAACTTTAGTATTACGCAAGTAAACGTATATAACAATATGATTTTGGCAAAAAAAAGACAGTTTATAATATTTAAGTGATTATTACATGAACATTTACACTTCCACTTATTTTTCTTATACATTTATGGTCACTTACTAATGTTTACCAAATAACTATGTAAATCAGATAAACATGTATTTTATCATATTTACGTTATAACAAGTTGTTAATTATATATTAAAAAACTATTTTCATAAGTTAAACTAATTAACATTTTTAAAAATATGGTTAAACTAGTTAAATTGATTGAGCCATGAAAGTTAAACTATGTTATAAGTTGGTACTACTAGAATAATAGGTAAACTATGTGGTTAAACTATATGTAATAAAATGACGGCGCCAAGAAATAACGGCGCCACGTGGCAATCATTCCTGGTGCCACATGGAACACGAAATTGAGCACTTTAATATTGGTCAAGGGATTAAACGAGTGAAACTGGTTAAACTTTGTTAAAGTGGGTAAACTAGTTAAACTGGTTAAACTATGTTTTTACGTATGTATTTAAAAAACGCAAGTATTACGTATGTATTTCAATACATATTTTTAGAAAACGTAAGTATTACATAAGTAAACGTATATAACAACATGATTTTGACCCAACAAATATAATTTATAATATTTAAGTGATTATTACATGAACCTCTATACTTCCCCTTATCTACCTTATACTTTTATGGTCACTTAGTTATTATTACCAATAACTATGTAAATCAGATAAACATGTATGTTATAATATATTATGTCATAATAAGTTGTTAAATATATTTTAAACCACTATTTTCATAAGTTAAACTAATTAACATTTGTTTAACATATGGTTAAACTAGTTAAGTTGGTTAAGCCGTGAAAGTTAAACTATGTTATAAGTTGTACAACTAGAATACTAGTTAAACTATGTGGTTAAACTATATGTAAGAAAATGATGATGCCAAGAAATAACGGCGACATTAAATGACGGCGTCACGTGACAATCATTCATGTTGCTACGTGAAACATGAAATTGAGTACTTTAATGTAGGTAAAAAGGTTTAAACGAGTTAAATTAGTTAAACTGGTTAAACTATGTTAAGATATAATTAAGTTTAAAATAAATTTAAATAAGGTTTTAATACTCGTATATTAACAATATTTTATCCCGATTTTTTGGAATATTAAAAAATTCTCGAGTGATATATTTCTTGTCATTTATGATTGGTTTAATAAGAGAATTTTAAATAAGGGAATTTTTTACAAAGAGAATAATGCTATCCCGATTTTTTTGCAATATTAACAAATCTTCGAGTAAAATATTTTTTAAGCATTTATGATTGGTTTAAAATAAGAGATTTTTTTTAAAATCGGGAAGTAAGGGAATAATGTCATCCCGATGTTTTTGCAATATTAACAAATTTTTGAGTAAAATATTTATTAATATTTATGATTGGTTTAAAATAAAGATTTTTTTTAAATAAGTGAATAATGTTTATAAACAATTTTTAATATACTTGTTAAATTCATAATGGGTCATTTATAAAATAAGGAAGATATGATATCAATATATCATATAATTTAATTTCAGAATTATTATAGCATTAAAAAGTTCATTTATTATAATATTTTATGTATGATGTTGAGGTTTCATGTATTATAATATTTTAATCTTATAATTTATATGATTAAAATTTATTTTATTAAAATATTAATCATAATAAATAATAATCATATTTGCGCTATAAAGTTTATTAAAATCGTATATTACCAATCATAAAAACCGATTTTTTAGAATATTAACAAATTGTTTAAATAAAGGATTTTTTTATGATTGGTTTAAAATAAAGAAATTTTTTAAAAATAACAGAATTTTTTTAAAACAATAGAATTTTTAATATATAAAATAACTCTTTTATCAAAATTCTCGTTTGTAAAATAAGGGAATAACGTATAAATTTTTATTTGTTTAAAAAATTGTCTTGGATTTGTTTAAATTTATGTTTAAGGGAATAATGCCATCCCGATTTATGATTGGTTCGAGTAATATATTTTTTACCATTTATGATTGGTTTAAATAAGTTTTTTTTTAAAAAAATAAGGGAATAACATTTATTGATTATTTTTTTAATATATTTGTTAAATTCATAATCGGTTATTTATAAAATAAGGAAAATATGATATCGATATATCATATAATTTAATTTCAAAATTATTATATCATTAAAAAGTTCATTTAGTATAATATTTCATGTATTATGTTGAGGTTTCCTCTTTGTCTTAATTAGCAAAACTATTAATTTCATTAATATATGATATTATAAAATATTAATCATAATAAATATTAATCATATTAGCGCTATAAATTTTAATATATAAAATAACTTTTTTATCAGACTATGTTCCTAAATACTATATGGTTAACTTAAATAAAATAGGTAAGTTACTTTTATAAATTAACTCAATTCTACTAAGTTATATTATATTTCTAACACACTATATAGTTAAACTAGTTGTTAAACTGCATTTACAAACCATGTTGCTGTTCTGATTGCATGATGTTTGATTTGAAAACCCTTGTGGACTCTGTTGTTTAATGTGGAGTTTGAGTGATTTGTGATCAACTAGAGACACAGATTGTGTTCTTTCTTTTTTGTTGAAATTATGTTCTCTTTTTAGCCAGTTATGCTTCCCAGTTCCTCCATGTTGCTGTTCTGAGTGCATGATGTTTGATTCGAAAACCCTTGTGTAATCTGTTGTCTGATGTGAAAACCCTTGTGTAATCTGTCGTTTGATGTGAAAACTGAGTGAGTTGGATCAAGCAGACAGACTCTGCTTGTGTTCTTTGTCTGTTGAAATTATCTTCTCTTTGTTTGATGCTTAATGCATTATGTTTGATTTGAAAGCCTTGTGGAATATGTTGTTTGATGTGGATGTTGAGTGACTTGGATCATGTAGACACAGCTTGTGTTCTTTGTCTGTTTACATCATCGTCTCTGAGTTTGTTCTCTTTACCCATGTATGCGGTGAGTAAAACAGTAATTTTTATGGCCTTGACACATTTCAAAATTGATGCTACATGTTTCTACGAGACCCGGATTGCTTACTATTCATGAAGAGGAGCTGAAGGGTATCGTTTCACTGCCATTCCATCTTACTGAAATCAAGTAGCTGGAGAAGTAAAGAATATTGTGCATAGAAAAGTTTTAGAGAATTGTAATCCAAAAATGCACCACATAGCCAAGAAACGCCATCATCCGAACCTATATCTAATGCACACATATCTACGAAACACAATCATCCGAACCTATATCTAATGCACCACATAGCCACGAACACAATCATCCGAAGCTTTATCTAATAATGCACCAAATAACCAAGAAACACAATCATCCGAAACTATATCTAATGCACCACATACCAAAGAACTGGAAAATCCCGAACCTTACCATAGCCAAGAAACGCCATCATCCGAACCTAAATATAATGCACCCATCCCAATAAACAAGAAAATCATGAACCTTACCATAACCAAGAAACACCATCATCCGAATCCTCAAACTAAACCCTAAACTGTAAACCCTAAACAAACAAAAAACACAACATCCCAACGAACCGGAAAATCTCGAACCTTACCACAATGTCCCACATCCCAAAGAACCAGAAAACCCAATAACTCCATGCCCAACATTTGCCCCGGAGGCTGCCGTTTGGTGTTGTGGTGATCTCACTGATGCTTTGAGATTTGGATTTGGTGTTCCTTTAAGATTTGGCTTTGGTGTTTTAAGTTTATTTCCTTTTAGTTTTAAGTCGATATGTGTTATGCTTTTCATATCGACTTACGTTTTTCTTTTCTCTTTTGTTCATTTTTCGTTTGCATTTACAAACCCATGTTAAAGTTCATGTTTACTTTCACTACGAATTTGAATAAGCAAAAAAAACCAGGGAAACTCTGTAGTTGCCCATAACTCCGGGTATTCTCTAAGAACTTAGCGGTTACGTGAAGACTTGGCTAAATGTCTATTCTCAGAATTCAACGTTACTCTCGATACTTCCATGCGTATATCAAATTTGTACTACATATATCTGAACAATTACGCACGCAACATCAAGAATTTAGACTTACAAGCCTATAACTTTTTCATCTTGTAAATCCGCCATACTAGACCTTACTTGTGACAGAGATGATGATGCTTGTATATAAGTGTCTGTCACTTCTTTTTCTTTTTTCTTTGTCAAACAACTTCATTTCAATCTTCTAAAATAACTTTATTAACTACCCAATTTTCTAAAACATTTAAATACTTATAAAATCAAATAATATGTTTAAGATCCCCTATATATTAATTGAGAATAATTTTAACAAAATAACTTTATGTTTACGTGAACTATTACAACACTGTCATTCTGACGTGTCATCCCCAGAATGATTTTAAGGAAATATATTTTATAAAACATTAATTACTAGACTAATTACATAATATGCCATTAGATCAATCATATATAAACTGTCTTTATTTTAAAGATTATAATCTTACCTAAATTAGCTTTATTTATTTATGAAAATCAAGTAAGTAAATATTTCATAAAATTATAGCTGATTTTATTGTTTCTTAAATTTAATTAAATAATTAATGAGTATTATAAATATGTAAAAAATCTTAATTTTAGATTTCAATTATTTATACAATAATATATTATTAAAATATTTAGAAATATTTATTTAATTTATTAATTTTTAAAAAATATTCTACATATTTTATCCCGCATATAATGCGGGGATCACCTAGTTATCTAAGTAAAGACTAAAGAATTTTAATATGATTATATTTAATTAGGTAATCCTGCTAATGTTAATAACTTACTATATAACGAGCATATTTTCTACGAGTCATGTAATCATGCGAGTGCGAGAAGGGTAGTTACCAAAAAATTAATATCCTATACTCAACTCTTATCCACAAGTAGAAATATTATGATACCTTTTTCAGCATATTCGTTTTCTAAAAATGTACATTCAATACTTTTATATGATAATGTTAATTCCTATGCATAAAATTAATAATTACAAACTTTTGCTTCGAATCATAAAAGAAAATATAATCTTATGTTCAATTATTCATAGTATTTTCCAACAGCAATTTTCATATAAAATCAGATCAAATATTTTTTAATTTTTTTTAATACATGAATTAACTATGTTTTACAAGTGGGTGGTCTAAGTGATTTGAACATTAAATCAGTTTGAATTAATTTAACATATGAAGGAGTAGAAGTAACATTATTGGATGATGGATTTTTCAAATATGTCTTTTTTTTTATGAATGTTAAATTATATTTTAAAAAAAAAACGTTTTTACATCAAATGTTTACTGCTTTTCGCAGAATAAGAGGATAAATTTAGAATTAGAAGCAGTTGTGGTTGATTGAAAAATTAGATCAATAAATCTTGAGTGGAGTATTCTTGATGTTTCAAGGGTGATATGTGACCCATGCATGTTGAGCTTCATTGAACCTATATCCTCCCATGTTACGAATGGAGCTCAGCCTATTTTTGACAACTTTTTCCACCATTCTCACAAATGTTGTCTCATATGTTATTTGTTGGTCACGTCTTCGTCCATTACTCTCGCGCAAAATATGATAGACAACAGCCTAGAAGACGTACTGAATATGAAATAATCGAATTCTCGGAACCTTTCCATTTTGCAAAATGGGTATAAGTTGTGTCCATTGTGCCGTATAGTATACTACAAGTCTACAAGTAGTGCGAATGTCAAGTATGTTACTTCTACTCTTTAGAGTAACGAATTAGGAGAAAACCTAATCTAATTTAATAGAAACTCTGATGATATGTTCTGTTTATTTACAAAACTTTATATTTTTTTATTAAAAATATATATAATATTTTATATTTTTGCTTTTTTTGTCAACAAATTTTCTAGTTGTGAGTTGAAGAAATATAATCTTTCGTAAAAGATATTTTTGATAAAAACATATAGATGTTGGTTTAATTTTATTCAAAATTAATATGCAAATTTAACATGTCTAATATGATATACGTATTATTTTTTTACCAAGACTTATAAAGATGAGTGGATGATAAGTTTAGTTTTTTTGACGTTAAAATATCTTCGAGGATCGTTTATTTAAATAAAGTTAACATCTATATTCTACTAAACAAAACCATCTTAATAAATTTAATTTGTTTTCAACTTTATATTGTTCATAAGAAAAGAAAGATGTTTGGTTAATGTTTGTTGTAATAATATTGTGAGTTGTGCTATTATTTTATATTATGAATGTAGAAACAAATTCAATGAAAAATGTTAGTGATTGTAGTAATACGAATGCTAATAGATTTCTCTAGAACTTCAACCACCTTCTACATCATAGTGAAATAAATATATTGACTGGTAGATGGTAAGTTTGTTGTTTTACCCTCGAAAATGTCTTTGAGTTTTCCTAAGTTATATTTTATATAATTTTAAGTCAAAAACTACATTCTATGACAACACAACTATTTTAATAATATATATATATATATATATATATTGTTCATAAGGGAAAAAATGTTAGATTGAACAAAAAATATGTATTGGTATTCTGGATTATGCTAAATACTTCATCTTTTGAATGTAGAAACAGAGTCATTTATTAATTATGTAGATTGTTTCACCTCAATCAAAAATGTTAATGGTTGTAGTAATGTGACTGTGATTGACTTTATTAAGATTTTCACCTGCTTCTACACAC
Source organism: Boechera retrofracta (assembly GCA_015832515.1). Lineage (NCBI taxonomy): Eukaryota > Viridiplantae > Streptophyta > Magnoliopsida > Brassicales > Brassicaceae > Boechera > Boechera retrofracta. The sequence continues at coordinate 542,137 of JACCIV010031589.1, forward strand.
TTCTTACAAAGATATGTTGAATGTTACAAAACATCGATATAAGTTATAACGTAGGTATGTCCATTGTATAGGTTATTATCATTATTGTTGAAATTTCTAAAATTGTTGATTTGTTGAGCGATGGATCTAAAGAAAATTGTTTCTTCTACTCTAAGAAGACACATTTTTTTTTTTCTTCTTCTAAATTTCAATACCTAATTTTTTGTCAAATCCATCGATCCATTTGAATTTCTATAAGAAAATAAGAAACAGTGGAGAATCATATTGTAAGATCTTTACCTTTTTTTTTCCGATTAAATAACAATTCCAAGATTTGTGAATATAAACAAATATTATGTGGTAAAAGAAAATCCCAATTATTATTGGGTTGAAAAAAATAATTAATTTTGTTTTTTATTTGATTTGACTATCCGTTTTTTTTTTCTATTTCTTAGTTTTTTTCGGTTTGACCGAGTCTTTATTATTTCAGGGTTGTAAATTCTCTTAATCGATGAAAAAAGTTTTCGATCTGAGTTTATCTTGATTTATTCTCTGACTTTTTCTGGAATCATTTTTTTTTTTCACGAAGATCTCTGCTTAAAAGATCTTAATTATATCAATTTGATTGATTCAGAAAACAAAAAAAACTTGAGATTTTGCTGTTAAACTATTATTTCATGAGATGATCTCAAACATTACGAGATTTCTATGATTTCTGTTTATTAAACATATTATAATGTTCTTGTTGAAAGTTTCTTAAAAAGAATTGTTTGCTTTAATCATCGTGCTTTGTTATAAAAGATTATTGGTTTAAAAGTACACGTGGTTAGCTAAAACAACCTATATTTTTAAATTTTATTACTAAAACGATTTTAATATTTGGATATTACTGAAACGAGCTTAAATGGCCGTTTTACTCTCAATTCGTTTGGTGACAAAAAAAGTAATTACGAAAATGTAATTAATGAATTTCTGCCACGTCAGCGCGCGAAAACTTAAGTCTACCAGAGCTATGACGGTAGTCTTAAGAGCTCGGACGATAAAGTCTACCAAAGAATGACGGTAGACTTTAGTTTTTTATGAAATGGTAGACTTACTTGGTAAAGTCTACTAGCTTTGACGGTAGACTTATATTAAACATAACGGTAGATTTTAGTTAAAAAGTAACGGTAGACTTTGGCTTTGTCAGTTATGGTAGACTTACGCGGATAAGTCTACCGTAGTTACGGTAGAATTTAATTAGAAGACATGGTAGACTTACGTTTTCATGTTACGGTAGATATTATTTTCTATGTAACGGTAGACTTATATGTTGTTTAACGGTAGATTTTATAACCAGCGTTGACTTGTTGACTTTTTTTGTAGACTTAAGATTTCTGGTAGACTTAAGTGACTTTGATGGTAGATTTTGTAACCCGTGGTAGATTTATCTCGTTATTTATGGTAGACTTAATGGTCAGTTAGTTAAGGTAGACTTTTGCCTCACACAGTAGATTTATTATGTTTTGGTAGACTTTGTTCATATAGTGGAAGACTTAATTTGGTAGATTTCCAGAATTTTGGTAGATTTTATATTCCTGATAGGGTAGATTTTAATTTGTATTACGGTAGACTTGGATACCTCCCCATGGTGGTAGAGTTTATTTAACAATTACGGTAGACTTTATTCGTTATAACAGGAAGAAAAGTCCGTTTTCTCCTAACCGAACTAGGGTATCCTTGTGTCTTTGGGTGGCCGTTGTAGTCTCCGTTGATACAGCGGCCAAAATTTATTTTCTCTGGTTCTCCCAAATTTTGTTCTTTCTATTTTTGGAAATTTTGTTGATTCTCTTTCCTATATCCGAAATCTACTGTTCGTTCTCCGAATTTTTGTTCGTTCTCTTCTTCATGGAGCAAATTATCTTAGTCTGTGGTAGTTGGAGAAGGGAGAAAAATCGGTGGATTTTTAGTGTTGATAACACAAGAGGGTGTAAACTAGTTGGAGTTGATCACGATACTACCTATGTCAATTTGGTTGGTCTGGTTTATGATGAATTTTGCTTGGATCATCGGAATATTGAGCTGAAATTGAGCTATATGTTGTCCAAGAGGAGTTTCCCAAATTTGCCAAAAGACACACAGCCAGTTTCAGTTGGGAGTTGTCGTCAATTGGAAGGTTTTTTGACGCAATCAAAGACATGCACAATGCGTCTCTGTGTGGAGCTTACAGAGAAAAGAGGAGCAAGTCAACAAATCAAAGAAGAAAAAGATACTAAGAAAAAAGGGGAACAAGTCAACGAAGAAAAAGTGGAAGAAGATGATGAATACAGATTTGATTACTGCGATGACACGGATGGGGCAAGCTCTGATGATGACTACGGTATGGGTAAAAAGTTCATGGATGAGGATGATGCGAAGCATATTCTCCCACCCAAAAAAAGGAAATTAGCAAAGGAAAATGAGTTGCGCCAATTGGAATTGTCTTCAGTAGAGCTATATGTTGGGCATATTTACGCCACAAAGGAGGAGTTGGAGTTGAAATTAAAGATTCTTTCAGTTATACTGAAATTTGACTTCGACGTGGACCATACAACACCAGATTTGTATACGGTAAAGTGTTGGGTAAAAGGATGTACATGGAGGGTTAGGGCTATGACCGTTGGAGATAGTCCTCAGTTTCATATTAAGGTTTACGTTCCGGAGCATACATGTTCTGTGACTAAGCGTTCTAGCCGATGTCGAAAAGCTACTTCTGAGATACTTGGACGCCTAAATGCAGATTTTGTAGGTTCTGTTGGACCGAAGGTGGTCCCCAATCCTGTCGCTGATGCTCTGACAAAACGATACAGACTAAGGGTTGGGTACTAGAAGGCACATCGTACACTAAAGTTTACGCGTGAATTAATAATGGGAAGTTGAGAGTATGGATATGAAGAACTACCAAGTTACTTATACATGATTAGGCGAGCTAATCCTGGAACAGTTATTAAGCTTGATGTTGACCAAGATGACAGGTTTAAGTTTCTTTCATTGCATTTGGAGCAAGCATAGAAGGGTTTATCTACATGAGGAATGTTATCGTTGTTAATGGTACGTTTTTGCATGGGAAATACAAAGGTACATTACTTGTCGCAACCACCCAAGATAGAAATTTTAATATATTCCCAATAGCCTTTGCTGTCGTTGATACTAAGAATGATGAGTCTTGGGAGTGGTTCTTTACACAACTACAACGTGTTATCCCCGATAACGAAAGCTTTGCCATTATTTCTTATAGGCATTGGTCAATATCAAGAGCGATAGGTAAGGTATACCCATTGTCATCTCGCGGTATATGCACATATCATTTGCATAAGAACATCTTGCTGAAATTCAAAGGAAAAACATGTTTTCGACTAGTAAAGAAAGCTGCTACTGCATATACTGTTTCAGAGTTTAATGCCTTGTTAGCACAGATTCAAAGTGTATATCCTGCCCTTCATGATTATTTGGTTCGCGCGGATGTACGTTTGTGGAGCCGTGCTCACTTTCCCGGGAATAGGTACAATTTTACAACTTCCAACATAGCAGAATCGATCAATAAAGTGTTATTCCAAGTAAGAGGTGAGCCAATTGTCCCACTTCTTGAAGCAATAAGGTCGATATTAACAAGATGGTTGGCAAAGAGGAGGAAAAAAGCAACTCGAGTTAGCACAGTGCTTACAGAAGCAGTTGAAAAACTTCTCTAGGTTAGTAACGGTAGACTTAGTTCATGTCATGGTAGACTTAGTTCATGTTATGGTAGACTTAGTTCAAGTAATGGTAGACTTAGTTCATGTCATGGTAGACTTAGTTCATGTTATGGTAGCTTTTAGTTAATCTGATGATATGCTGATATACTTACGTGGATTTTTTCTTAATGTGATGGTTGATTTTTACACTTGAATCAGGTTAGAGTCGAGAATGCAAAACAATTTGGTGTACAAGAGATAGATACGCATCACTCAGAAGTGTCAAGCGGATCATCCTTGCACATTGTTAACTTGACAGAGAAAACATGTACTTGCTCTAGGTGGAATTTGGATAAAATTCCTTGTGTACATGCCATAGCAGCTGCGGAGACATGTAAAATTTCACGTATTTCCCTTTGCCACTCGTACTATCACAATAACAATTTGTCCTATGCATACAATATGAGTGTAATGCCAAGAGATGCTGCGTTTCCTATACCGGATGAAGTGGCTATGAAAGTTTGCAAGTCTCCTCGTATTGATGAGCGCCAAAGGACAGGTCGACCAAAGAAATCAAGAATTAAAGCTGCAATTGAGATTGTTACGACAAAAAAACGTCCAAGAAAAGAATATTTGTGTTCAAAATGCAATCAAACAGGTCATAATAGTAGAACATGTGTTGTTTAATCATATGATTTTGTATTTCGAACTAGACTTTCATCCAAATAAACTTCTTGTCTTTCATTCTTGTTTGTTAATGTATGTATACTTCTTGTGTATCCTTGTTGTTTGTTATTGTATCGCTTTGTTTTCGGATTGCAATTAATTTTTCAATACGAGCCGAGACACAAACTTAGATTCTTAGGGTTTAAAATTTAGGGTTAAAGTTTAGATATACAGAAACCAATATTTACCACAATCATAATCCTTCACAAACAGAACAAAACAACCACAACCATCCACACAATATTAACATTTAAGTTAAGTCTACGATAATATTTTTGTTAACTCTACCATAATATTTTTGTTAAGTCTACCAACATGCCCAAAGTCTACCACATAGACATCCGTCAAGGTAAATAAGTTGTGAAACTGAGATCATTTCATCCTTACTACCCTCTGCAACCCTAGGGTTTGGATCACTGAACGAAATACCGTCGGTTGCCTTCTCGGCAAAAAAATCAGCTGCATATTTCCTGCGTATATCTCCAACTGTAGCATCAGATAGGCCATCAAAACCCCGACCAAGAGCCAGACACTCAATACACTTCAAAGTATATACCCCACAGTCACCATTTTGAACGTTCTGTGGTATTTGTTTCTTCCTATAAACAGTGAAAGCAGCTACCGATATTTTCTTTTTCTGCTTCGCGGGTCCGGAAGATAGCTGCTAAAGTGGAATAAAACGGGCATATGGACGACATTGCATGGACACCACGTTATTGTCGTAAGCACTGCAGATAGAATCATATACAGTTATCCTCCTCTTTTGTATGTCCACCTCTAGACCAATCCAGTGCCTGTCGTTGATATTGTGGCAGATGTATAAGGTGTCGACATCCTGAACCCATTTTTTGTTGGTCATGTTTCCACCATTGTACAGACTTATGTATCTGTCTGTAAATATCCCTGCCTTCTCATTTGGTAGAAAGTCATTTTCAAAGTCTCTAGCCCACATACTTGTAAAAAATAGGTCGATGGAAGCAATCCAGAGACGGTAAGGGCTAGAGTCTTGCCTATCGCTCTCTGTAAAGAAAGACATCCCCAAAGCCATATGCTCCAGAATAGAAAACAATAGGGTTTAAATTATAGTTTATTGTTACAACAGGTAAACAACACATTTAAATAAATTTACCTGAGTATCCAGCCAGCCGAACTGCTCCTCCTTCCATTGTTCTTTGGGTGTCATTAGCCGCATGTATAATTCAACATCCCGGTCTAATTCATCAGGAGGATTGATGATGCGTCATATTAAAACTTTCAGTAAGTATACCTTAACATACATATACTCTACCACCACATACCAATAAAGTCTACCACCACATATCAATAAAGTCTACCACCACATATCAATAAAGTCTACCATCACCTACCACAACATACAATAAAGTCTACCACCATCACATACAATAAAGTCTATCACCACCTAACAATAAAGTCTACCATCACCTATCAATAAAATCTACCATAAGATAAACACTTACAGGTCTTGCTCAAAGTAGTTCATGAGGTGCATCTCCCGAACAGGCTCAACCGGTTCAAAAGGGTCATACGACTTTTTGAGCATCCGCCTCACTATAGAGTATCTGATGAAAGGAGAGACTTGACTGGGGGGAGGATATCTCACTCTTTCCTTTAATATATGAGTCCTATCATTCAAACCACGCTTAGATTTCTCTGCAGAACTGTACTTTGCCAGTACAAAGTCAAAATTTTGTTTCAACCTAGGGGTTGTCTCCTGGCCACTGATGTCAACATAAGCAAGAGGTGCCACTGATTTCGGAGGGAGTGTCTTCTCTGTAGATTGCTTCTTTGGTGGTGTTGTACCAAACATCTCCAACCACGACTGTATGGATGGTGGTAAATTACAAAGGAATTGTTAGCAAAATCTACCATGAATACAAAAAAAAAAAATGCAACCATAAAATCTACCACAACTAATAAACAGAGTCAACTGGATGAAAAAGTTTACAATTAAGTCAACCTTTGAAAAGGAGGAAATTCTTTTAAGTACCCAACAACTCTACCATAGCTGTATACAACACTACTATGATGTAACTCAAACTCAAATGTGTACAAGTACAATGTGTAGTATCAATGTGATACTTTCTTGACCCTTAAGTAACTTAGAGAAGTTATTTTTACTAGAATAGAGACTTACGTACTGCATCATTGGCAACCTTCTCAACGGGTTTACTAACTTCAGCTTCTTCTCTGCCAGTCCCACTAGATCCATGTTTGGTAGATGCATCTTTTTTAGATGCTTGTTTGGTACCAGCTTCTTCACCAACATTGGCCCGACCCTCTTCCAGTTTGGTAATTCGAAGGCGGTCAGCACGCCAATCATCTTCCATTCTTGCCATTTGAGCAGACATCTTCTCAATCGCGGCTAGAAGTATTTTATCAACCCCACTCCTCTCCTCTGGCTGAGCTTGTGGGGATGTGTCAACCAGTCTTTCTATTTTCCTCTTCTGCGGTTCAGCTTCTTTCTCTTTTGTCTTCCTTTTTGTTTTCTTAGAGGAAATATCCTATCTGGTTTCATCTAATCTGTTTTCTATGATATCACGAATCATATTATGTAGCTTCTAATCAAACCCTTCTTCCATTACTTCTGGGAAGGCTGGATAAATTTCGTCCAAAGACTTCTGAACGAGAAAGTGAGTCACTCGTGGCTACAACAATTAAGCACGAATAATTAAGTAAGTAAAGTCTACCATAACACAAAATAAGTCTACCATGACATAAAATTAAGTCTACCATTTAACATACATCAAAACTACATAACATAAAGTAGGTCTACCATGACATCCAGTTAAGTCTACAATAATATACAGTTAAGTCTACCATAACACAGTAAAAAGTCTACCATAACATAAAATTAAGTCTACCATAATATTTTTGTTAAGTCTACCATGAACTGTCGTACACCTTCGACAAAGTCTTCTGTAAGTTGATCTGTCTCGGGATCGCGCATTGGTCTGTCCATCCAGGATCGAAAATAATTATATGGACTTGACGATGACATATTTGTAATAAAAAATTTAAAGATAATATGAGAAGAATATAGGTAGAGAGAAATTGTATGAGAGAGTGTAATATTCAAGGGAAGAATGGTGGGTTATATAGACGCCCTAACCGACGGAAAACGATGGCAACGGTCATTGACTTTTCTGCCGCTTCTGACCGTGCAACGTTAATACAACGGCTATTTTATGAACGGTCATATTTTGATATTACCGAGGGAAAACCGACGGTAATTATATCACCGATGGAAAACCGACGGAAATGTATATAACGGCTAATTTCTGAACTATATTTTGATATTACCGAGGGAATACCGACAGCTCTGATATTACTGATGGAAAACCGACGGAAATGTATATAATGGCTACTTTCGGAACAGTCATTTTTTTATATTACCGATAGAAAACCGACGGTTGTTATATTGCCGTCGGTTTTCCATCGGTAATATCGATGGATTACCGACGGATTTTAATATATATATATATATATTTTTAATATACATATGAATTTTAATTATTTAAATATACATACATTTACAATAATTAAAATTACTTATTGAATCTTAATTCTTTAAAATTATATTGATTTACATATTTGATATCATAGTTAATTTAACTTCTTACATAATAATAGTAAATAAAGATATTAGTATTAAGATATTATAAATTAGAATGAATATTTTATAAGTATGATGTTATATGATTTTATTCGCATGTAAGTATAGAATTTCTTATGGATTTAGAGTTTAGTTTAGGGTAATACTCTAAACCATAAACTAAACCCAAAACTATAATATAAACTCGGAATAAATGGGAATAAATCATATATACTCATACTTAAGAAATAATAATTCTTATTTATTAATTAAATATGATTTGAACTACAATAGATTTAATAAATATGATTTTATATGTGTTTAATCATTTTAACTTCGGTCGGTAATCTATCGATAATACCGATGGATTACGACGGAGCTTAGATTTTAATAGCCAATAAAATCGCATGCAAGAATTTAGAATACCGTCGGTTTTCCGTCGGCCAAAACCGAAGGTAAACCGACCCAAATTTATTGTTCCGCCAAAAAATTGAGACGCGGGAATTAAAAATTTATAAACCGGCGGAAAACCGACGGTGTTTGTCCGTCGGTCACTGAAAATAAAACCCTTTCGAGAACCTTCTCTCTTCTTCTCCATTTCTTCTTCTTCACCGCAGCGGGTCTCTCTCTGGCGATTTCTTCCCTTCCCGGCGAGCTCTTCCTCCTTCCTCTGGCGATTGCTTCCTCCTTCCCCCGCCGTTCTCTTCCTCGATCGAGAACCCTCGATCTCATCATCCTCCGTCGCTTCTCCTTCCATCTCTTCTCGCCTCCGCCGCTTCTCCTCCGCCGTTTCTCCGCCGGCGTTCACCGACGGCACTTCTTCTCCGGTGAACCTCCTCGCCGGCGACATGTAAGTTAATTTTGATTTTGATTTTGTGAATTATTGGATTTTGGGTTTATGATTTTGGAATAGGGATTTTGTTATATAAAATTTAAATTTTGGAATTAGGATATATAAATTAGGATTTAGAAATTGTGATTTTGGAATTAGGATATAGAAATTAGGATATAGAGATATTGTGATTTGGAAATTATGATTTTGAAATTAGGATTTAGAAATTGTTATATTGAATTTGGGATTTTGTGAATTATTGGATTTTAGAAATTATTATATTGAATTTACTAATTTTGTAAACATATGTAAATTTGTGAATAATTTAGTAAAAATTAAGTAATTATCAATTAGAAATTAGGATTTAGAAATTACGATTTCTATTTTTGGATTTTTTGATTTAGTTTGGAAATAAGAATTATAAATTAGAATTTTTGATTTTCGATTTTGGAATTAGGATTTTTGATTTTCAATTTTGGAATTAGGATTTAGAAATTATGCTTTTGTGATTAAGGTTTGAAATTAGTTTTATAAATTGACGATTGTTTCAATTTTGTGAATAACTTAGTTATTTTGAATTACTAAAAATTTAATAATGAGTGATTTAGGTTTATATATTTTAGAATTTTTTTTATGAATATAGGATTTAGATTTATTAATTTTAAAATATACTTTTAATGATCTACAAAATTTGAATTAATTATTTACATTTTTAAAAAAAATCTTAGAAATTATTATTATGAAGTTAGCCTAAGATTTAGATTTACTAATTTTTAATTTATGTTTAATGATTTAGAAAATTATTTATAAAATTTTTTAGAAAAAATTTGAATTATTTATAAAATTTGTTTTTTAAAATTTTTAGAAATTAGTCTTATAAATTTATGATTTTGATTTACTAATTTTGTGATTTATGTTATATGATTTAGAAGTTAGAAATAAAGATTAGTGATTTAGGTTATATCATTTTAACTTTTTCTTTTTTAAATTTAGCTTATCAATTAGTATTATGAATTTAGGATTTCAATTAACTTATAATTTATGAGCAATATTTTCTATGTCTGATTCCAATTATGATATTTCTTACTAATCATTTACTTGTTTTAGGAGTTACGAGGATTTCCTCCGTTCCTCGCATGGAGCTCCGAGTGCTCCTTCGAACCAGATGACTAGTTCCGCCACTCCATCTTTTGTTCCACCTTCGGAGATTTCCGAAGCCCGCACCAGAATCACAGTTGAGGAGGTTCTTGCTCTTCCGGGCCGAGAGCGTTTACCGGTGCTTCATCCACAGATAATTCCTGGAACAACTTGGTATGTAATTTTAATATTTTTTTATGTTTTCACATATTTTTTAATTGTGTTTTTAATTTTTATTGAAGGTTTCGCCGTAAAAATGGGATAACCAAATCGATTATGACTATGCTCCATCGCCAACTCCCTGAGATGTCTCCCACCTATGGAGAAATGCCAAAAGAGCGGCGAGAGCTATGGTTCCGTACTTTCGCAGTATGATATTTTATAACTTCATTATGGTTTTTTATTAACATTTAATATTGATGTAACTAATTCGTTATTTTTTTTCTTTTTTAGCAAGATTTCAATTGGCATCCTGATCATACGCGCGAGGTTCGTAAGGCGTTCGATGCGCAAGCTAGTGCGCAATTCAGCGAACATGTCTACAGATGGAAGCAGAGGTGGAAGAAGGGTAAAGAGAAGCACAGGGATCTCGACGAAGGAGTTTGGGAGGCATACATTCGTTACTGGAGTACGGAAGAGGCCAACGCGATCTCTGCAAGAAACAGAGTGAACCGCATGAGCGACCGAGATGGGCTCGAAATCGCAACACATAATGCGGGAGCAATGACGTTCGAGAGTCGTGCTGACGAGCTGGTATTAATACAATCTTTTATTAATAATTAATTTCCTTATATTTTTATTATTTAGTAACACTTTTATTGTTTTCCCAGGCTGCCAAGTCCGGTGGTGTGCGACCAGATCTATATAAGCTTTTGATCGACACGCACACCAATAAAAAAACCGGTCAGGTTCAAGACAAGTTAGCGTGCAAAGTGATGACCAACGTCGAGAAGAAGAAGCAGGCGAAGCTTACTGAGCTATCTCAAGAAGGAGGATCTGCTTCGGGTTCTAATTCTTTGCCGCGGGAAGTCATGAACCAACTAGTGCTCGAGGTAAATAAATTTATATAACTTGTACTATTTTAAAAAAAATTCAGTATATTAATATTTGTTTCTAATTTATCAGGAAGCTCCTAGAAGCCGAGGACGTATTTCTGGATTAGGCCGCCTTCCCGAAGCTGACACTGCATCGTCGTCCTTTACACAACAAACGAATCCTGCGGTCACAGAAGAGCTTGAGAGGCTCAAGACTGAATTGGCGGAAAAGAATGCAGAAATTAACAGTTTGACTGCCTCTCAGGATTACTTCACGACTTTTATGAGTCAGCATTTTCCTGATTTCCGTCCTCCACAGCTTGATTAGTATTTATATGTTTTCATAATTTCGTATTCGAACAATGTTTAACTTTAATTTAATTTAATGTATAATAGAAATTTTCCATTTTTATATTTATCATTTTTACACAATATTTTAATTAAAATAATGAAATTATAAAAATGAAATTTATTTATTTTTTATTTTATTACATCCGTCGGTTAACCATCGGAATTCTTTCCCGTCGGTTAACCATCAGAATTCTTTCCCATCGGTTTTTTACCGTCGGTTCACCATCGGAATATATGCCGTCGGTTTTCCATCGATAAGTATACCGTCGGTTGTTCCACGGTTTTGTCATTGAACAACGTCCCTCGGAATACCGTCGGAAATAGTTAACCGACGGAAATATCGTCGGTTATTTCTCAGAAATATTCCCTCGGAAATCCGTCACTTTGTGCTACGGAAAACCGACGGCAAATGATTTCCGACGACTTGGAACCGACGGTTCTGCAGTGATCGGTAAACCGCCGGAAATCGTTGTTTCCGACGGCTTATCGATGGTTTTTTCCGTCGGTATATACCCTACTTTCTTGTAGTGGAAACATAAAATCCACTGAATCCCTTAAACCTAATGATGGACTTACTCACCCATGATGAAAGTAAACATGCTGGAAATCGTAGAGAAATGTAAGGGTTCAGAAATCCTCTTTGCAATAGTCACAAGACGAGATCTTTTCCTTAGAAACTCTTAGAAATACAATAATATATTGACTAATGTCAAGAGAGATGTAGAGATAATCAGAGAGGTGTGGAGAGAGGTTTTTTTTATGCAAGGGTCGAGGGTCTCCTTATATAGGAGTCTTAGGCCGGTCTAAAAAAAGTTAGGGATGAATCGGCATTAAATCGGGAATATCTCAAATCTGTTACGAGGAGGAGTTCGATCGATGTCTCCTTGGGATTGATCATGCATCATGGGGTCTGTCCATCCCTTAGGTGGATCGATAGGGCATCAAAGGATTTAGTCGATCTTTGTCTTAGCTTGATCAAGAATTATGGGGTTCAGTCAATCCTCTCCGTAAATCGACCAATCCTCTCTGTAGATCAACCAATCCCTTGCTTCTATGCTTTTTTCACTTGGTCGCCAGAAAGACATGTCTTCAGTGGAATGGCTATGTCTTGTGTTTGCACCGTCTAATCTTCTTCAAATAACTTAGAAATGAAAGCTAACATCCTCATCTATCTTGTGTCCAAAGATGAGGAAGATCCATCAGCGGAAAGTCATTCATTTGATGTCATACTTTTGACGTACAGAGGTTATCCTATATTTAGAATGCTTGTTTTGCTCCGTTTTGCATCTTTTTCTTCCAGATAATCTGAGAAAAATTTTGAGACCACAATTGGTAGAAATATGCTTGAAAAGCTTTAAGGTTGTATTAAACTCTTGTTAAAAACCTATTGAAATGAATATAAAAACAGGTAAAAATGTGGTGTTATCAACTATTAAAAAATTTCACATACCAAAAACATATTCTTATAATTTTGTTTATCTTCATAATTGTATGTCTAACTACCCACATCTATAGATTCTGTACCAATCACATATAACTAATATAATATATACAATAGCATTATCAATTTATAATTGCTTACAAATTTATTAGCTTATTAATTCCGCTCTTTATTGCTATAATTCTACTATAAGCTATGCCAATTATACCTAGAGTCGAAAAACACATGACCGTGAATCTTTACCGCCAATTTTGATTTTAATAATTACTCATGAAACTCCATGAGATTTCATTTCAAATGACTTAATATACAAAGATATTAAAATTTATTTAGTTACAGATAATACTGAATTTTAATGAAGCATTTGAAATCTTAATAAAATAATACCTGATTTTAAAGAATGAATTTAGAATCATTAATTGAATAACAGCGAATTAAAGTTGGATTTCAATTCTATTAAAATTCATAATTGAATAACACCCCCTAAATCTTCTTTTGAACTTATTTAAAAAGTTTAAATATCACGATAATCCTTTTTTTTCAAGTTTTTATCATATTTAAATTCTCTAGTGAAAACATCCTATATATATATTATTTGGGAAGTACATTTATAAAATAAACATTATTAAGCGTATATATTTACATCACTTTGCCATTACATCAAAGAACAAATTTTAATTTCTCATTAAATATATTTTAGTCATTAGTTATTATGTGATCATTTAATTATTATATAAAAATAGGTAATTAGTATATTATAAAAATCATTTGTTGGTTTTAAAAATCGGAACTAACTTTAAAAAAATATAACTTTAAAAAATCGGAACTAAAAAAATCATTAATTATTATGTTAACTTAATAACAAATAATAATAATATTTACGAGATAATTTACTTGATAATAATATTTGTTTCAAATATGGAAATTATTTAGGAGATAATTTACTTGATAATTATTGTTTATTTAAACAAAAACAAAAAAACAAATATTTTTCAATATATTCCAAAAATAAGAATTCCTTTATTTTAATTAAATCATAAATGCAAAAAATTTGGTAACCATAAAGATACAGAATTTGTTAATATTCCGTAATTTTCCACTACAAGAAAACATAGGATTTGCGATGGACTTATACATCGCAAATCCCTCGCAAATACATATTGCGACATCGTTGCGAGGCACAACAAATCGTCGCTAATCGCGGATCGCAAATCGAAAAGCATCGCAGTGTCGTCGCAGTCTTTGCGACGGACACAAAACGTAGCTAATCCGTCGCACATAACACCTCGCAAATACCTCGCAATCTAGCGACGTATTCGCGGGAAAGAATTGCACTCGCAAAGGGAATGCCGCAAAATTGTAGCAAATATTGCGATGAACTTGCGAGAAGCTTAGCAGTGGTTATCGCAAGTCCCTCGCAAAATTTGCGATGGACTTGCGATGCTCATTACAATGGTCATCGCAAGTCCCTCGCAAATTTTGCAAGGGACTTGCTATGAGCTTAACAATGTCATCGCAAGTTCATCGCAAATTTTGCGAGGGACTTGCGATGGATTGCGAAAATATTAATAATTAAAATTAAAAGTGAAATTAAAATATAATTAAAATAAATTTATAATTAAAATCTACATAAAATTAAAATTCATAATATTAAAATTAATATAAACTACAATTTTAGTTTTTATTACAAAAAAAAAAATAACTAAAAAGATTGTGACGGTCCGCTCCCGGCTCTGGTTCCGCTACAAGAACCGGGGTCATCTCCGAATTCGTCCTGAAGAAGCCGTGTCAACTCCGCATCTTTTGTGCCCAAGTAGTTAAAAATCTTACCAAACTTGGACATTTGCTGACTCTGAGCTTTGATGATGTTCGCCTGTGACTGGATGATACTCTGAAGAGCTTCTGAATCCTGTCGGGATTGAGATGAAGACGAAGCAGAAGAAGTGCAAGAGTCAATCTTCGATTGCAGAGAACCGACACCAAAAATTCTCCCTTTTTTACGGGGAGCGACCTGAAAAAGAAAAAAATATATTTGATTTTAATTTATAATAATCATAATTACAAACATTTTGAACAATTTTAAAGACATACCTCAGTAAAAATTTTGTTCTTCATGGCCGGAGAGACGGATGCCGTGCTCTCGGGATCATCACCATCAGAAGCCTGAGTCAGCTCCTGCATCCTGGAAGTGACGTCATGGTAGAGCTTCTCCGATTTCCCGTCGACAAACGATCCATCCGGTCTCCGTTTCGTCTCTTCCAAAACCGCGAGCAAATCCGGAATCGCATCGTCTCCACGGGTCTCAGCCTAAGTATATATAAATAATTACTATCATATTTAATTAAAAACTTTTAATAACTCTAAATAAAAACTTACAATCTTCCGTGCTCGGGCTTTAAACGAAAGCTGTCCGGAGCGATGCTTATGATACCCGTCTCCATCAAGATCAGAGAACCGGGCCGCTCGAGCATTCCCGCTCTTAGTCTCACTCGCTGGATCAGACCAATACGCCACGAGGCCTTTCCAAACCTCAGGATCCAGCCACCTAGGCATCGCATTGTCACCCTCTTTTTTCCACTTTCTCTTCCATCGTCCCACCTGGTCACACATGCGAGCCTTCAGCTTGTCCTCAAATTCTTTGCGAACCAAAGATGTTATCATTGAATCCCAGTGATAAGATTGCTACAAAAAAATAAAAAAGAGTTATGATGATAAAAAATAATAGTAAAGATTTTAAAATAAATAAAATTTTAAAACTTACCGCAAATGTCTCAAACCACCGGTGAGAAACATATTTTGGAGTCTGTGTCCAATTAGCATGAGATTCTTTGAAATCTCTTTCAAAGATCGATCTCACCTTCGCAGCTACACATCCGTCATCTTTAAACCTGAAATATTTTTTTTTAAAAAGAATTAAAAATAAATATACTTTTAAACAACTTTAAATTTAAAATTTTAAAAAATTAAAAGAAATTACCATAAAGTCCCTTGAGGACGGTCTGGATGAAGGTGTGGTAGACGATCATGACCGGGCTGATCAAGAAGCGCCGCTATGACCCGATCATGCTCAGCGTCAGTCACCGTGTACTGTGACGATGGAGGTGGTGGTGGTTGTGCTGTCGGTGGGTCCTGAGAAACTATAGGTGGAGGCGGTGGAGGCGGTGAATGGTGATGAGTCTCAGGAATATGTGACGCGCCCAGCTGAGAAGTAAAACTCGTCCCAGGAGTAGACGACGCTGATCCGCCTCTCGAAAGATAGCGAGTATAATCGTTAGAAAATCCGGACATCTGAAAAAAAAAATTGGAAAAATAAGTAATAAAGATAAAATTACAAATCTAAAACTTTTTAATTAATAAAACATGTAATTAATTAATCATTTTCAAAACCTAAAAATTATTTTAAATTTTAAAAATTCTGAAATTCGAAAATTCTAAATCTTTTAAATTCATGAAAAAATCATAATCAAATCCTAAAATCTAAAATCCTAAAACTCATGAATAAATTATAGTAATTCTCAACTACTTGAAAAAAATCATTTTGAAAAACTAAAATGTAAAAAAATATACAAAATCATTTTTTCATTCTTACAAAATTATATAAACATTTGTTATATATAGTTTTAATAATATTTACAAAAAAGGTTTTAACTAGCATAAAATTAAATAAATCATCAAACCGAAATGATAAAATTTCTAAATTTAAATCCTAAATCTTTAATAGAAATTTATATAATTGTATAATTGAAATCTAACTTGAAATTTTAAATCCTAAATCTTTAATCTTAAATCTTTAATTTAAATCCAAAACCTTTTTTAAAATCGTTTATATAATTTTAATTAGTAATAAATTCCAAAAAAATCAATTATAATTTTCGTAATTTACAAAAATTCTAAAAAAAAAGTAATTTTAATTCTAAAAAATTATATAAAATTATATTATATAGTTTAAATAATATTTATAAAAAAAAGTTTTTAACAAACATAAAATTACCTTAATCATAAAACCTAAATCACAAAATTTCTAAATTGAAACCCTAAATTCCAACATCAAAATTCCAACATGAAAATACTAAACAACTTCTAAATCCTAATTCCAATAAAAATTTCTTCATTCCAACATCAAAATTCTAAATCCTAAATCCAATATCTAAATTCAAATTTCTAATTTGAATATCCAAATACCAGAATATTTGTGGTCTTCCCACCAAACTTCTTTCAACTTCCCACCAAGTCTCCCTATTTGGGCGAAGATATCTGGGACCTCAACGTTATATGTTGGTGCAACCCCTCCATCGTCATATCGTCTAATACGGGTTTTTTTTGTTCTGACGGTTGGGCTAAGAATAGTATGACGTGAAGTGAGTGGTTTCCTCGGTCAAACTTCCTGCAACGATCGATCCTTCCACTTTTGCCAGATTTTTTACCTTTCTTTTTAGATATCCCATAAATCGCTCGAACGGGTACATCCATCGAAATTGCACGGGACCTCCAAGAGCTGCTTCATGTGGTAGGTGGATCGGAAGATGTTCCATCACGTAAAAAAACGATGGTGGAAATATTTTTTCTAAGTTACACAATAACACTGGGATATTATTGTGTAATTGCATTATACCCTCCTCTGTAAGTGTTCGTGTGCATAGATCTCTGAAAAATGCTCCAATGCCTGATAATTGATGTATGGTTTATTAGTATTAAACACATATATAATTAATTAATGGGACAAGAGTAATTAAAACTTTACTACTATTTTACCCGCAATTGCTTCGTGGACAGCTGTCGGTAAGAGCTCAAGTAATGCAAACGGTAATAGTCGCTGCATGAATACATGACAATCGTGGCTCTTCATACCAGCAATTTTTTTTCCATTCTCTATACATCTTGAGAATTTGGACACATACCCATCAGGAAATTTTACTTCTGAAGCAACCCAGTCAAACAACGTTTGTTTTGCATTTCCGGACAAACGAAAGATAGGAATAGGTAATTTTCCATCCCTTGTAATATGCAACTCGCTTCTTCCGCATATTTCGGCCAAGTCCAACCTTGATTTGAAATTGTCTTTACTCTTGCCCGTTCCCTGCACATTCAAAATCGTATTCATGATGTTATCAAAAAAGTTTTTCTCGATGTGCATCACATCAAGGTTGTGCCGTAATAGGTGATCTTTCCAATATGGAAGCTCCCAGAAGATACTCTTTTTGTGCCAATTGTGACAACTCCCATATCCCTCAGGCATGTTTGCCGAAGTGTGCCAATTGCCCCCACGTGTACATGTTTCCTGCGCACCATAATAATCAATCATCTCTAACAAATCTTTTCCTGACATATACACTGGTGGGGGAACACGCACAACTTTGTTCTTCTTGAATAGTTTTTTGTTCTTTCGGTAAAAATGATGCAAGGGAAGAAAGCGACGATGACAATCAAACCAGCATGGTTTCCTTCCATGCTTTAGTTGAAAAGCATCTGATCGATCCATACAATATGGACAAGATAGCCTTCCATGTGTGGTCCAACCCGATAACATTCCGTACGCCGGAAAGTCACTAATGGTCCACAATAACACTGCCCGCATTTTGAAATTCTTTTGTTGTGAATAATCGAAAGTCCGTACACCTGTATACCACAACTGTTTCAACTCGTGAATCAAAGGTTGCAGAAATACATCAAGAGATCGCTTTGGATGCTTCGGACCCGGCACTAGAATACTCATAAATAAGAATTCTCTTTGCATGCACATTTCCGGTGGAAGATTGTATGGCGTCAATATGACAGGCCATAGAGAATATTGTCTCCCAGACAAACCAAATGGACTAAAACCATCAGTGCATAAGCCAAGATAGACATTTCTACACTCGTTAGCAAAGTCAGAATATACCGTCTGAAAGTGTTTCCACGCCTTTGCATCTGACGGATGCCTAACCTCCCCATCCTCTGTTGTATGTTGTGCATGCCATCTCATTGCCGCCGATGTCCTTTCTGATTGGTATAACCGTTTCAATCTATCAGTGATTGGCAAGTACCACATACGTTGGTATGGGACACGTGTCCTTCTAGTAATTGGTTGATATCTCGGCTTCCCACAAAATCGACATTCCTGCAGCTTATCATCGTCTTTCCAAAAAAGCATACAATTATCAATGCACACGTCAATCATTTCTGATGGTAACCCAAGACCTGCAACCAATTTCTGTATTTCGTAGTAACTCTCAGCGGAAATATTATCTTCTGGCAAATACTCTTTAAATAATTCAGCCCATTCATCCATGCAATTCTCAGTTAGGTTATTATCACTTTTAATTGTCATAATCCTAGATGCCAGTGACAATTTAGATAACCCCTCTCTACACCCCTCATAGATAGGTTGATTTGCAGAGTCTAACATATCATAAAATTGTTGTGCTTCAACGTTAGGTTCTTCCCTACTATCATCAACAAATGCAGGAATAGATTCATGAAATGCATCTGTAACCATATCATGATACCTATTTCCTTGTTGATACTCTTCATAATTTTGGCCGTAGTTATAATTAGCATTATAACTTGGTTGATCAACACCATCACCCGTACTACTACTTCCTGCACCAAGACTAAAACCCTCGCCATGTGAAAACCAGACATAATAGTTCGGCATAAATCCTCTATTATACAGATGCGTCTTCACAATATCTATTTCCAAATATTGAGTGTTCTTGCACGTTCTACAAGGACAGAATATGTTACCGTCACGCTTCGCAAATGGGTTGTTAGTGGCCTGGTGGATGAATGCTCGCAACCCGACACGATACTCCTTTGTCACTTCCCTCGTCTCCGGATCTTTTCGATTATACATTCACTTTCGTAATGCATATACTTCATGCTCAGACGCCATTATTTACTAACACAGATTCTGTATTTTTTTTTTCTCTCTCAAATGTTGAATAAGTGTTTGAATTGTTGTGAAACTTACAAAATCCGTCTGGCTATTTATAGAGATTGGAAAAATTTGCGACGGCATTGCTAGGAAAATCTGCGATGGAATTGCGATGGAAAAACATTTGCGACGAATCTGCTACAAATTTGCTACTCATTTGCGACATATTTACGATGGAAGGGTTTCTCGCAAATTGTTAGGTACATATCATTTAAAACGTGTTCCACCTACTTTCTATCAAGTCGGCAGACCTCGCAAATACGTCATTCCATCGCAAATTTGCGATGCACTTNAAATCTGCGATGGAATTGCGATGGAAAAACATTTGCGACGAATCTGCTACAAATTTGCTACTCATTTGCGACATATTTACGATGGAAGGGTTTCTCGCAAATTGTTAGGTACATATCATTTAAAACGTGTTCCACCTACTTTCTATCAAGTCGGCAGACCTCGCAAATACGTCATTCCATCGCAAATTTGCGATGCACTTGCGATGGATTTGCGAGGGAACCTAGGTATCATCGCAGATTCATCGCAAATTAGCTACTACTATCATTCATCGCAATTTCATCGCAAATTTGCGATGAAGATGCGAGGGACGAAAACGGTCATCGCAGTTTCGTCGCAAGTGTTATCGCTACTTCATCGCAAATTTGCGATGAAATTCTCCATCGCACATTTGCGACGTTTCTTTTTTCCTCGCAATATCATCGCGAGTTCATCGCGAATTCATCGCAATTTGCGACGGCCCGGAGCCATCGCAATTTTCCATCGCAAAACATCACTTTTCTTGTAGTGTTCGGATGTGGTAATCGGTATATGACTTCATATTTGTTATTATTCCATAAACTATTCGTTATTATTTGTTATTACTCCAAAAACTATTTCATATTATTCAAAAAATATGAATTCTTTTTTTTAATATTAATCATAAATGCACAAAATTTGGTAACTATAAAGTTGAAGAATTTGTTAATATACCATTATTATAGGGATACCATAGATTATCCAATAAAAAATATATAAAATAATTTCTTTTGTAGAATTAGTTTCGGAAGGTTACCGAATGCTGATAATATTTAACATATCCAAAATTTTTGATAATTTTTCCTATATCCAAAAAATTTGGGAACCATAAAGTTGAAGAATTTGTTAATATTACAAAAATTTTGGATGTGTTAATCGGTATTTTATTTCATATTTGTTATTATTCGGATAACTATTCATTATTATTTATTATTATTCCAAAATCTATTTCATATTATTCCAAAAAATCGGAAAGGTATTATCCGGAATGGAATTCAGTTTGTAACTTTCACACTATTCCGATTTGAATTGATAATTTTTGTTTCTTTAAACATAAAATAAAAAAAAATATTATCCACTCTTTCCGTAATTCTATTCTTTTTCCAGAATACCTTAACAGTATAATAATACTTATAAAGCTATAAACCTAACATAACTTCAAAATCGGGATTGATTTTAGTCATTAATTATTTTCTTATATTAATTATGTTTTGTGATTTTACAAAAAAAAATAGATTTGTTAATATTCTAAAAAAAATCAGATTTGTTAATAATCGGATATTGTGATTAACAAAAAAATCAGATTTGTTAATATTCCAAAAATAATTTGTTTATATTCCAAAAAGATTTGTTAATATTTCAAAAAAAATCAGATTTGTTAATATTTCAAAAAAGATTTGTTATTATTCCAAAAAATTCGGATTTGTTAATTGGATTTGTAAATAATCGGATATTGTGGTTGACAAAAAATAGGATTTGTTAATATTAGAAAAAAATCAGATTTTCGAATGGAATATTCCAAATTTATATCCACCACCTAATATGATATCGTAAATCGGTTTATTGTAAACTCCTATAAATATTAGATTAAGTTTTGCAGAGCTGAGAAATAACACCCTCTTACTGTCCACATCTTCGTCATGATGTCTAATTTATATTTGTATTTGGATGTTCACCTCTTTTTTTGGTGCATCAACCCGAATTTATATATATTTTAATGATTCTAAATTTAGTTTTATTGTTTTAAACATTATTTGCACCTTCATAACCGTGCATATTATTAAATATAACTTATTAAGTTGTGTTGTTTTTTTTTCAGCGAAGATGCAAAAGTGTGGAAAAGATCGATGTCTTAAACAATGTGGTTTTTTAATTTGTTTATATGTTTTGATTTTTCTATTTAGTGATTTATGGATATTTCTTGGGTTATTGTTTTTTATTTTTTTTTGTTTTTGTGGTTGTATAGATGATATTAAGACTATCAAGCAAGGATTAGTTTTTCTCTTCAAAAATATCGATTCATCGTATATATGTTTTTAATGTTTTAAAATTTGGTTTTATTCTATTAAACATTATTTTCACTTTTATAAGTGTCAATTTTGCAAGAGGTACCTCGAGTAAAATCCACGTATTTTTTAAATCCTAAATATTTTAGATATATGAATTTTAATTGAATTATTTATTTATATCGTTTTTTTTGGTTTTTTTTTTTTAAAAAAAATTGCAATAGATATCCCTTTATAATTATTTGGGGAGTACATTTATAAAAAAATGTAACGATCTTGCTTTCCATGTAACCATGATATAAAGAGGAGAAAAAAATTCGGGTTAATTATTTTAAGAAAACATCAATCCGTGCTATTGCACGAGATAAATTCTAGTGATAATTTAAAAAAAATAAAAATAAACCATCAATAATATATACTTAAATGTTTCGTAATATATACTTAAATGTTTGAACTTATATTTTTTTTTTTCAACAACTTATGTTACTCATACTAGATAGGCTCGGAAAACCAAGTCGAGAAAACATAGTTTACATAAGAAACAACAACTGGCTGAAGTCTGACGCTACGAATTAGCATGTCAGCCTTAGAATTTAGGGAACGAGGAATAAAAGATAATGAAAATAAATTGAAAAAGCTTCTGATTTTCATGAAATCCTTCAGGTACACCGAGAAGACTGGCCATTTTTCAGGAGATGATATCATATTCACCAATTCCAGGCAGTCCATTTGGAAGCGCACAGATCTCTGTTGACAAGAGAGCATGCAATGCATTGCTTAAAGAAGTGATTCGAATTCGGTATGAAGTGGAGAGAGGCTGCTTCGAATGTTTATGGCACCCATGTATGCTTCATTGTTTTCTTGTGTCTTGCTTAACCATCCCAGACCTGAAAAAGCTGCATTTTTTTTTCCAAGAGCAGCCATTCACAAAACATTGAAAGTCCGGAGAAATCGAAATGGTTTTGCGTTTTTATCCGAGAAACCCTATGACCTTCAGCATTTGCGCTATCTCCCAGGCTGAGGCCTCTGATTCCACTAATCTCACTACCTCTTTGATTTTGAACTTATTAAACTCCAAAACATATATTTAAGGATTTTTAAAAAAAAGTTGCATTGTGGAAGTGTTTTAGATAAGTGGTTAAAGTGCACCTCTACGATTTTTCCCACCGGAGTTCGACTCCATATAACTGCATATAGGGGTATGCAAAATTACCGAGCCAAAGCGAATGGTAATTTACCGAAACCGAACCAAAATATATAATAATCCAATCGGACATGTTTTTAAATTTATTTGGTATTGGTTCCATTCGGTATATTTACCGAATCCCAATTGGTTAATCGGTAAGCCGAAATTAAATTTAAAATATAATTTAGATCTAGAAAGATGGAGAATTAGTCACCTAAGAGTATTTTAAATTTAAAATATAATTTAGATCTATAATTTTTGTATTTTCAAATATCATTTTTAATGATTTATAATTTTTCAATTCAGTGATGCATTATGCATATATTAAGTCTAACTAATGCCTCTTTTACTTTCTAGAACTTGAGAGACCAAATGGAGGTACATATTAACGAGTTGGCACTTATATTTCTTCGTATCCTCATTTAGGTATATATTTATATATATTGTTACGTTTTCTTATGATTTTTTTTTCTATTTTTGATTGTATGTTACTTATGAATTGTTTTTCTAGATGAAGTTTTTTCTGAAATAGCTTTTGGAGGCAAATTATCATTGTGAAGCACTTAAGCATTTGAGAATGCAAAAACAATTAGGAGATTTTTTATTTTAACTTTTGAGAATTTTATTTGGTTTTCAATGTTCATTTTTTTTTCTAAGATTTGTTTTGTTTTAGAATTCATAATAATGTTTTGATAATTTTTAATATTTTACGGCGTCAACTTATTAGTTAGGTTAAATAAAAATATAATTACATTATTAATTTTAATTATGTTAACTTTAAACAAAAATTAATCAAATTTTACCATTTGGAGGTAATATTCGTATTACCGAATTTTCCGAACCCCGAATTTTTTGAACCGAACCGAATTAAGTTTGGTTACCATTCGGAGCTAATATTCGTATTACCGAATTTTCCGAATCTCGAATTTTTCGAACCGAACTGTACCGTTTTACCGAATGTCCATCTCTAAATGCATATTTTTGAGAAAAAAAAAATTCATCTTAACTTTTTTATTTTCCTCTATGTGACTGGTATTTTATCCAAAACAAAGTACCAAATTTTGACTAATGCCACCCAACATAGATTACTTGCAAATTACTTGCTTATCAACAAGATTAGGTCCTTATCATGATTAAGCTTATTAAACGAACGGTCATCTCTTGACTAAGAAGGGAGTATTCAATGAAATATTTAGGAGGGGTATTCAATGAAATATTTTAAAAAAATTCAATTGAATAAGAAAATAATAGATTTCTAAACATTTTAAAGGATATTAATGAATTCAGTCCAATTCACAGGTTAAATACTTGGAATTGATTCTTCACATTTTTCAGAACTTTCTATTAAATTCCTTTTAAATGACATGATCATCAAAACAATCATAATATTGAATAACACTAGAATTTAATAGAATTTAAAAATCAATCAATCGAATAACACTAAAATTTAGTAAAATCTATAAAATACAAAATTAAATAACACTAGAATTTAGCATTCTATTATTTTCTTAAGAATTCTTTCATCCACTAACCCCCCACTTGACTTCCCTAATCTCTTTGCTCCAATGGCGTTTCTAAAACCCTAAGCGAAATCCAAAAATGAGCGAAGATCATCACATGGCGGAGGTGAGATCTCTGAAGGCGTTAATTGATGGTTCATTCCCGACGAATCTCTCAAAACTATCTTCGACTTCTCTTACGATTCCAGCGAACATAAATTTCCAAATTCTCTACAAGTCCGACGAGTTCAAGCGTCCGATTGATGAGATAGCTCGGAGCTCGCTGTGTGTTCTTGAAACGATCGGTGATAAGAAATCGATGAGATTTGTTGACGGTGATGCTGCGTATGAGTGGCTTGTCAACGTGAACGATAAAATTCTCGAGAAATTTGACGATTCCTTAGATGAGTTCAAGAGGAATCGAAAGATGGAGGAAGATTCAGAGAAGGCAATCGCTGGTTCAAAGATTGATGTGAAATTTGCGAAACATGGCAAGGCAAAGGTTCATTTTCATATGCCAACGATAAACAAGCCTCAAGAGGAGTATAAGATTTTGGTGAACAATGCAAATAAACCCTTTGAGCATGTTTTGTTGGAGAGGAGTGAGGACGGTCTTCGGTTTATTCATCCATTGGTTAGTCTTTGGAAAACATGATTTTTGGCTGAGCATTTACTTCGTTTTGTTTCATTTTCGACTTAACTAACGTCAATGTCGCTGTTTCGTGTTGATTTGTAGTTGTCTCTTCTGATATATTGAGTCTGGAATTGTAATCTTTGAATATTTTAGGTTACCTATTCTTTATGTGATTGTGTTTAACATATGTTTGTAATACTTTGCAGGAGAAACTTACAGTGATGGATTTTGTGGATAAAGATCTAATAGAGATGAAACCTGTGAAGCCTCTCCTATTGGAAGAGACTCCATTCAAGTTTGTTGAAGAAGTCAAAGATCTCCAGGAATTAGCTGCTACATTGCAAAGTGTTGAAGAGTTTGCTGTAAATTTCCTTCCTCTGATTTTTTTTTTAGTCTAATGTGCAATGTGTTGATGGAATGTGACAATATGCTGGTGGAGGCTGTAAGAAGTTTGTGTGTGTAATGAGAATGAGAATTTTCTGATTATTCTAAGCTCTCCTTAAAGTCTCTGTCCCCAGTATATTGAGTAGACAGAGAGAACTTTATGAGTTAGTGATGATGGTATCTCTTTCCATATTTATTGGTATATCTTGTTTATCTTTCTCGCTTAAGTTTATTGTCTTTTATTCCTTTTGTAGGTTGATCTGGAGCATAATCAGTATAGATCTTTTCAAGGATTAACATGCTTGATGCAAATCTCTACAAGAACGGAGGATTATATTGTTGATACATTCAAGCTTTGGGATCACATTGGTCCTTATCTAAGGGAACTCTTCAAAGACCCTAAAAAGAAAAAGGTTTTCTCCAAAATCCGCAGAATTCTTTACTACAGAATTCCTAGAATATAATTAATGCAATATGAAAACATTTAATTTAACTAGGTAATGCATGGAGCAGATCGAGATATTATTTGGCTTCAACGGGACTTCGGCATTTATGTCTGCAATCTTTTTGACACAGGACAGGTTTGATTTCTGGTTATTTTGTTTTCGCAAAGCCATGTTTCTTGTAGACGTAGGAGATCACCGTAACAAAACACATTTTGGTAATGTAGAAGAATGAAGACAATTTAATCAAATAAAATGAAACTTAATCTTTCTTTCTTTGTTTTGTGTATGCTCTAGATAGTAGAAATGGAAAAAAAGATAACTTTTCTGTCCCTGTATTCCTTTAGTGATGTTCGTGACATTCTTGTGGCTATGAAACGATAGTTTTAGTTTGAAGGTTCTCATGGTCTAAAGTATTCTGAAAATCTTAAGCAGTACCTTTTGTTTTCTGTCAGGCGTCAAGGGTGCTAAAGCTGGAGAGAAATAGTCTGGAATTTCTTCTGAAGCATTATTGTGGAGTTGCTGCAAACAAAGAGTGCATAACAATCCAATCTCGATCAACTTTTGTTCTTTTTGCATTATCATCTTCTCACTCTTTGTTCAACTTCTATTTTGCTAATTGGCTGCAGATACCAAAATGCAGACTGGAGAATACGACCTCTTCAAGATGTAATGACAAGGTTAGTATATTCTCTGTCTAGTCTCTCTCATTATTGTTTTGCATTGGTTGAGTTGAGCTCACACATTTGCATATGATGGCAGATATGCTAGAGAAGATACACATTATCTTTTGTACATTTATGATGTAATGAAAATAGATTTGCACACAATGGCAAAGGAAGACAAGCAATCTGACTCTCCTCTGATAGAGGTAACAATCAAAGTCACTCCAAATTCTATGGGTTTTTCCTTTTTTAGATGTTGATTCAAGGGTGACTGATAGAGTAGAGAAGATACTATAAACAAACACCCAACTTTATTAAAAACAAGGAAATACAGGATTCCCTCCCAAAACAAGAGACGTGACTCTTGTTCCCTTTGCTTTCGCCCAATATTTTTAAACAGAAACCCAACATACCATTCTGCTCTTGCAAGAGCTTATTAAATAGAAATCTTATGCATTGCTTATTAAACACAAAATTATTCTTCCTTCTCGGTCCGTGCTTTAGCTTTCTTATGTTTTCTTTGATTCCTCTGCTTGATCCTGATGTCTCTTTGTCACGGATACCTTCCATTGCTTATTAGTAATAAGTTACTACATGGTTGTTGGCACATGAAGATCAGGCATCAACTCAATTATATCCATAACTTTAGGTATTCTGTTGTGTCCAGTGGGTGTATGCTTGGTCTTCTTCAAATTTTTGGATAACCATTTTGACGAAGGTACCCATGCTAACAGGTTTACAAACGCAGTTATGATGTGTGCATGCAACTATATGAGAAAGAGCTTTTGACTGGGGAATCATATCTTCAAGTTAAAGGGTTTGTTGCTTATTGTCTGCGCTTTAGTTTTATTTGTTGCCTGGTGTTCCTGTTCTTTGGCTATCCGGTCAATTGCTTTCTTGCTTTTATATGGAAGAGCAGTACTCTATTAGGTTTAAAACCTTATGCATGGCTATTGGCTTATTAACTTAAACTAATTTGTAGTATGTGTTTCCATTTTGGAATTTTGTTAGGGTTCAGACAGGTAATCTCAATGCGGTTCAACTTTCCATTGTTGCGGTATGTTCTCAACTTGCGTAATGATCCAAGGCACCCTTCATCTGCCTTTCATTTACCATATGATGCTTACATGGTAGTTGCTGTCTTGCAGGGGCTTTGTGAATGGCGGGATCGGATTGCACGTGCAGACGATGAGAGCACCGGTTATGTATTGTCAAATAAAACTCTTCTTGACATAGGTAGATATTTTACTATTTCATCTCCAGGTTCTTGGATATTTTTCGGTGGTTCCAAACTTGGTCTAACTCGTTTTATTAAATAACAGCCAAGGAGATGCCAATTAATGTTGGCCAGTTGCGCCGGTTGTTGAAGTCAAAGCATCCTTACATCGATCGTAATTTTGACGCAGTGATCAGTGTCATCAGACGATCAATGCAAAATGCAGCAGCATTCGAGCCAGTTGTTCAATCTTTAAAAGATTGGCGTCCTGGATCAGTAAGATATTTATTATGTTATGAATTGTTATTATAACTCTTTTGGGTCTTTTTCTGTTTATATAAGGACTAAGAAAAATATGTGCCTGCCTTTCAGTCCTGGAGTGGTTTTGGCAACGATTGGTGTTAGCGAGTCGATTTGTTATGAAAAAATGTGTTTTAAAACTTTAAGGTTTTAGTTGGGGGTATGTGCTTGCCTGCTTGGTGAAAAGCAATTAGCAGTGATTATATATGATGCTTGCTTGATTGAATTGATTAGGTCATATAGAAACCAGGTTTATTAGGAACTAAACTTGCACCCTTCAATAGCATGTGAACTTGCGAAAAAAACTATAACTAGAGGAGATTTATATTGCAAGGGCTGATTGCTAATCCAAATGTCTAGTAGTTTGGTGGTGCAAAACCTTTATTGCATGCACTTGGCAATTATTTATAGTGAAAATTTTCTCTTTACTCTATGGTTTTTCTTAATTTAGGTTGTTGATAAGAATATCGAACCTAAGATTGAGAAAACAGGCACAGAGGCTGTAGCTTCTTCTCTGAGTTTGAAGAAGTTTTGTGTGGATGATTCAAAGAAACAAAGCAGTGGTTTTGGAGTTTTGCCGTCAAAAAAGAGGAAGTTTGAAAGTGACAACAAGGTGAGGTTTGTTATATAGTGTGAGAAGTGAACTTTACACAGAAATTTGTAGAAAACTGTATCAATTGGTTACATTACTAATCTGCTGAGAAACAAGTTGCAGGCAAAGGAAGAGGTCAAAGTGTCCAAGTCCAAGCCAGATGATGTAATTATAGTGGTGGATGATGATGATGAGTCTGATGAACAGAGCTCGGACACCGATGATGCTTCGAATAGAATTTTGGAAACGCCTTCTAAGGGATCACTATCGTTAACTCAAAAGCCGAAGACATGTGATACAGAGATTATAGTGTTAGACGATGATGATGAGTCAGAGGATGACTCGAAACGCAGAGAAGATGAAGATATGTTTAGGAGAAGTGAGAAGCAGAGGAGATTCATGAGTCTGAAACGCGGCTTTCTTAACATTTAGCCCTTTGATTAGCTTTTGCGGTACAGTGTACAATGTTGTGGTCGCTATTTGTGTATTACTCATACCGTAGACAATCTATCTTGACTTGTATGTGTATACAACTAGACTTATGTATTTCTACATGTTAATTGAATTTTGAATTAACCCAAAACGTAACATAGCAAAAACTAAAAAGGGCAAAAACAGTGGGGGCAAAAACTACCATGCAGGGGTTGCCAGTTCCGGATCGACACATCATTTTTAGGGAGTTGGGGGAACTATTTAAAGAAAATAAATGAATAGAGACTATTGTAAATATACATCATCACACACAACGTACAACACAGAGCTTAACAAAAAAAAATTGGAGAGTAATGAAAATATTTTATGATTGTTTGTTTGTACTTAGTTTTCGTGTATGCGAAGCACTAATGCACTGGACCACGTATGAACTCCGCAGTTAAGCGTAGTTGGGGCGAAAACAATAATAGGATGTATGACCTCCTCGAAAGTCCTCGTATTACATCTCTTTAAAAAAATTGCACAAAAAGTAAGTTTTCGTAAATCTTGCGTTCATAAAAAAAGACTAAAATTTACTTGTTTAAATTTGAGCAAACTACTATATTTCTACACTTTTTTTTTTCAAACCTCTGTCTCAGAAAAATATTGTTTCTATTTTGGTTATTTAAAATTAATTATCTAACAAACAAACCATACAAATAAAAATAAGAACTATAATTATAAAAATAGTAATATACACAAGTAAAAATTACAAACCATACTAACATGATATAAAATTACACTAGTAAGGTTTCTACACTATTTTTATTATTATTCCGTTCCAAAAACTAAATCTTCCGAGTTTAGACAAGTTTGTCTCATTTTATTAACGAATATCGTAAAGTAGAATTTCTAAAACCAAAATCAAAAGTAAAAACTTACCTCATCTCATAAAATCTAAAGTTAAAGAAAACTTATTCAAACTAACAGTTATATATATATATATATATATATATATATTTTAACCCAAAAAAAACTTATTTTGAAATAAATATAAAGGGATTCTAACAGAATATTTATCTGATATACTTACCTTTGTTGTAAGTTGTAATGATGTTATAAACTTATAGGGATTAGGTTTAGCGGTTTTTTATCAACTATATTAAATTCAAATTAATTTTAGAGGGTTTTTAGGGAAAAAAGTCCAGTTAAGCTTTGAAGTTTGAACATGTTTAAAATGTTAAAAAAAAAACATCAGAGGGGAAAAAAAAAGGGGACGATGTCAAAAAAGCATCAATTTTCAAACATTGTTGAAAAAAAGTTTCTACTTTCTATTTGACGAAATATATAGCCAACTTTTATTGACTTCTCAATTTAATCGCTAACTTTTGTTAACTTTACCAAATTAATCACGTCGTTAAGTCGTATGTAGAAAAATTTAATGGTTCCGTCAAGCCACTTAACGGCGAAACTAATTTGGCTCAGTTAACAAATAAGCAAATCAAGATAAACTAATAAACTCTAACTTTGGCTAAAACGTATTTATTTACCAACAATTACTTTATATATTAGGATCAGTTCTTATTTCATGTGTTACATAAACGTCTAAAACATGCAATAATGACTTTCAGACCACCTACTCATCTGTCTAAGCTCAAATCTAGTTATACCTAAGCCTAAACACTTGAGCAAGTCACGGATCATCTAACCTTGTTAAACCCCAGTTTTAATCCACTAGATTTTAGCATTTTTAAGATTCGTATCACGAATTTCACAACCTCATCTTATCTCTCAGGCAATCCTCATTTTTGTCTAGGTTCATGGATGTCACAATTTATCCACAACGGCCGGACTCACACCACTCGATAAAGATTTACCAATATAATTATAGTTAAATTTTTTTTTTTCCATCAATATATTAACTACTTACACATAAAAATTGAATTAAATTGTATGCTTTAAATAGAAATAAATTACTTAACATGTAAACGCAATATCAAATGGAAACATAATAAATAATTAGACTTATTGACCAAATTTGTTGACCATAATTACATGTTAATTAATATAATATGGAAGGTCTATTATATGTGTGTCTATTTATATAAACAAACACACACAGGACCAACACAATCAGTTCTGACTAAATAACATAATATCAAAACAAAATAAGGTAAATCGGGTTACATATATACAAGTTCAATTTCGTATGAAATGTCAGAAATTTCTTACACGAAAATACAACAATTTATTATCAAATAGTGAAAAAACAAAATATTGAGCAATGCCCAAAATATTTTTTTAGTACATGAACTTCTTTAACATTGATTTTGAACCTAATATATAGGTTTTGTTTTCTTTGCAGGATATCTACACAGAGTTGTCTCATCCTCTAGAAACATAACTAATGGCAATAAAGAAAGTTTCATCTCTTTTATTACCTTTGTTGATGATGTTTGCTCTGATCCTTTTGCCCATGATTTCAGGTGACACATTTATTTGTTGAAGGATAAATTATCTCAAAACCATTTTTTTTCATTTTTTTACCTGAAATTTTATGAAAAAATGAGTTTTTTTTTATTAAAAAAAATTGGTTGAATCATAGTTCACTAAACACAAAACAAAAACCTCATTTGTAAAAATGTTAAAATATTAAATTGATTATTTTGTACTTAAACTATTAATAATGTGTTTATTATGAACCAAATAGGGCAATATTACAAATGCAAGCATGATGGATGTATAAGCACACCGGTATGCGATAAAAAATGCATGTCTATGGGATACGCCAAAGGAGGGGAGTGTCGAATATATAGTATAGGCGGTGTTTGTTGTTGCGAACTCAGTGCTGAAGCTGAACCTCCTTACTAATTAATTCAATATTATATATGTACTCACAATTATATTGAATAAAAACATATATTCAAATATGTTTCTTGTTATGCAATCTACATTGAATCATACAAACACTAATAGCAGCCTAAAAGTTTTTTTGTTTTTTTTTTCTCTTCTATTACCAACATTAATGGTGTTTGCTCTTATTTTCCTACCTATCATATAACTCCTTTAATTATTTCTGTTGAGATTACTCACATAGAACCAATACTAGCTGAGAAGAGGCGACCTGAAGGCGGACCAACTGACTCGACCAACAAACTCGACCAACTGGCTCGAGTCAGTAGCCGAGGATCTAGTCAGTAGCTGACTCGACCAACTGACTCGATCAACATACTCGAATCAGTAACCGACGGTCAAATGAAGAAATAAAAAGAAGAAAACAATGAGTCACCATTTATGACTCATCATGCAAGTGGATGTTAAATATCTTAGATATTTGTTTAGAAGCTCTAAGAAGCTTATGACTCATTTAGGAAGTGGCTTATGACTCATGTGAGCTATATATATGTGTATTATCTCATAATGCAAAATAAGAAAGATTTTACCAAACTCTCTCTCCTTTAAGCATTTCTAAGGCTCTCTCTCTTGTTCTTCATATTTCTCATCTTCTTCTTTTCTAAACTACTAAAATCAACATGGTATCAGAGCAAGCTTAAAGATCCTACAACACTAATACTCTTTAGTTCTTTCTTTCTACTTAGTTCAAGTGTGTTCTTTGCAAATCATGGAGATACAAAAACAGATTTTGCTACCAGTTGTTCTTAAGGGAAACAACTTTCTATTATGGTCAAGGACCACCAAGACAGCTCTAAGGAGCCGTGGGTTATAGAAGTATGTGGAGACAACAGAGGAGGTCGTCGGAGGAGATGCGGCCAAGGCAGCGGGTAAGGCAGTGGATGATGAAGGAGAGGCGGCCAAGAAAGAAAAATAGAAGTGAGAACAAGAGGACCAACACGTTTTGGCCATTCTACAAAGCTCTCTTGAGCCGTCAATCCTAGCTGCTTACTCTTACAATGAAACAGCTAAGGAACTGTGGGATACACTTATTGGGGTGTATGGAAACATGTCTAATATCTCAAGAATCTTTAAGGTAAAAAAAGCTTTAAATGATCTTCAACAGGAAAACAGAAGGCGTTTAAAGAACTCTTTGGAGACTTTAGAGGATTGTGGGCAGAGTTGGAGATGCTCAGGCCACAAACTAATGATCCAAAAGAATAAAATGAGAGGAGAGAGCAAGACCAGGTGTTCGGACTGCTGCTTACTCTTAACAACTCCTATAGAGGACTCATACAACATATTCTGAGGTTTGATAAACTACCAGGTTTGAATGAGGTTTGTATGCAGATTCATAAGGAGGAAAGTTCAAGGAGCCTATTTCAATCTACTTCTGAACTGGCTCATGTGGTGTATAAGAACCAGCCTTATGGAGAAAAAAGGTTGTTCGAGTGTGAACATTGCAAAATGAAAGGGCACACCAAGGAGAAGTGTTGGACGCTATATCCTCATCTAAAACCAATGAGACTGAGAGGAAACGGACAAGGTCCAAAGAGCTTTGCTGGGACATCCGTGGCTGGTGGTGAGGAAATGGTGAGGAAGTCAGACCTTGAAGCGCTGATCAAGAGCATTACCAAGCTTTCTGAATCAGGTAAAAGTCTTCTAGCCTTAAAAACGCATAAGGAAATCATAGTTGATTCTGGTGCCTCTGATCATATGATTAAGGATGCAGTTATGTTAAAAGGTATTAGACCACAATGGTAGTGTTATAATAGCTAATGGAATAGCTGTCCCAATAAAAGGAATTGGGAACTTAGAGTTGTTTGAGAAGAATACTAAGGCTCTTTATGTTCCAGAATTCAGCTCTAATTTGTTGTCTATTCACAAGGCTACAAAGGATCTAGAGTGTTTGGTTGTGTTTGGTTCTGATTTGATGCAGTTTCAGGACACCAAGACCAGGGAAGTAATTGGGGAAGGAGAAGTCAGGAAAGGCCTATATTTTTTGAGTAAGCAGGAAGGTAACGACGTGGGGACAGACTCGAGCAAGACACTCGAGTCGTTTGGTCGAGTGGGAACAGACTCGAGCAAAATACTCGAGTCACCTGGTCGAGTCCATCACGGAGGCAGTAACATTGAACGTTTTGCATTGAGAGCTGTTGGAACAAGCTCTTTATGGCATGCTCGTCTTGGACATCCTAGTTCTAAGACTCTCAAATTGGTCTTGCCCAACATCACTCAAAACAGTTCAGAATGTGAAGCTTGTATTTTGGGTAAACATTGTAGGAATCCCTTCTCCGACTCATCAACCTTGTATGATGAGTGTTTTGATTTGGTGCATTCAGATGTATGGACAGCACCATGTAACTCTAGAGATCAATATAAGTACTTTGTTTCATTTGTGGATGAGAAATCAAAGTACACTTGGGTAACACTCATGTGTTCTAAAAGCCAGGTCTTAGAATCATTCTCCAAGTTCTATAACTACATCCTTACACAGTATAGAACCAAGATAAAGATTCTCAGAAGTGATAATGGAGGAGAATACATGAGTGATCAGTTTAAGGAATTTATGAACAGAAATGGGATGATACATCAAACTTCATGCTCTTACACTCCTCAACAGAATGGTGTTGCTGAGAGGAAGAATCGACACCTTATGGAAGTGTCTAGAGCCATGATGTTTTGATAAAGGGGCTCCTAAGCAGTTCTGGGGTGATGCGGTAATAACAGCTTGCTACCTAATCAATAGGCTGCCTACAAGGAATTTGGATCACAAATCACCATATGAGGTACTTAACAATCTTAAGCCTAATATTGGTCATCTTAAGGTTTTTGGGTGTAGGTGCTATGTTTTCATCCCTGAAGCACAAAGGAACAAGCTTGAGCCCAAGAGTATTTGGTGTATGTTTGTGGGATACTCAACCACACAAAAAGGATTCAAGTGCTACCAACCTGAAAACAAACACATGTATGTGTCCCGGGATGTAAAGTTCTATGAAGATGAAGGATATTTCAAAGAAAAGAAATGGGAGAACCTTGAAGATATCACATCATCAAGCATGGACAGGGTGGAGTTTTTGAGAAGTGTTTCTGCCTATGAAAG
Organism: Boechera retrofracta; assembly: GCA_015832515.1. Classification (NCBI taxonomy): domain Eukaryota; kingdom Viridiplantae; phylum Streptophyta; class Magnoliopsida; order Brassicales; family Brassicaceae; genus Boechera; species Boechera retrofracta. The sequence goes on from JACCIV010031589.1 coordinate 577,492, forward strand.
AGAAGGTATACAAGGAACCATGGAGGGAGAGAATGAGCATGGGAATGAAGAATCTAATGTTCTAGAGGAGACCTCACTCTCAAACGGCGAAACAAGTACTTCTTATCAAGATGGTGAAGCATTGAGTGATGGGGAGAGTCATGAGAATGAATCTATCGAGGAATAACAAGCCAGGAAGAAACTTCACCGTTCTTAACAAGGAGGTCTGAAAGTCTTACTCTTATTCCTGGACTAGTCTTAAGGAGGAGTTCTAGGTTGAAGTTTCCCCCGGAAAATTGGAAAAACACTAGGGTATATTTCAACAATTTGGCTGAGATGGACCACAAATATTCGTGTGTATCTCCTAATGTGATTAAGAAATGTTCTGTGCGTACGGCAAGTCCTATAGGCGACAGCGTTTCTTGGTCACAAACGGAGAGTAACACACCTCAAATCATCAATTCAGCCTCAGCAAGTTTACACTATCCTATTGAAGCATATTGTTCACTTGCTTACTTACCTGAGACTCACCGAGCTTACCTTTCTAATGTTGATGAGAATCAGGTACCTACATCTTATGAAGAAGCTTGTGGAAAGGAAATATGGATTAAGGCCATGGAAGAAGAAATTCAGTCCATGGAGAGAAACAACACATGGAACATGACTGAGCTTCCAAGAGGGAAGAAGCTGGTGGGGTGTAGATGGGTCTACACCATCAAATATAAGAGTACAGGAGAGGTGGAGAGGTACAAAGCAAGGTTAGTGGCAAAGGGATACACACAAGTTTATGGAGAAGATTATACTGAAACATTTGCTCCTGTTGCCAAGCTACATTCAGTAAGGGTTCTACTCTCTATTGCTATTAATTTATCATGGGGACTATGGCAAATGGATATGAAGAATGCATTCTTACAAGGAGATTTAGAGGAGGAAGTTTACATGGCTCCTCCGAAAGGATACTGTGAGAATGCAAATACAGTGTGTAAACTAAGGAAAGCAATCTATGGGCTGAAACAATCTCCAAGGGCTTGGTACCAAGGATTGAGTAGTTGTTTGTTGGATAAGGATTTTGTGAGATCAGAAGCTGATCACACCTTGTTCACCAAGAAGGGAAAGGGTGGAATGGTGGTAATTCTGATCTATGTGGATGATATTATCATCACCGGAGATGATATTAAGGGGACTAAACTCACCAAGGAAATTCTGAAGTTCTCATTCGACATAAAAGATCTAGGGGAGCTGAGGTATTTTCTGGGCATTGAAATGTCATGAAGCCAAGATGGGATGTTTATATCACAAAGGAAGTATGTGATGGATATATTGAGGGAAACTGGGAAGATAGGGTCGAAACCAGCTAAAACTCCTATTGAGGAAGGGTATCAAGACATAAGTAATGGGGAGTTGTGGCCGGATGTTAAGCAGTATCAACGACTTGTAGGTAAATTGATTTACCTTACAATAACTCGACTAGACATTTGTTTTGCAGTTAATAGAGTGAGTCAACACATGCAAGCACCCACTACTCATAACTGGTGTATGGTGGAGAGAATCCTTAGATATCTCAAAAACAATCCTGGAAAAGGAATTTGGCTGAAATGCAATGAGAATACAAATCTAGAAGGATATTGTGATGCTGATTGGGCTGGTGATAAACAAGATAGGAAATCTACAACTGGATATTGCACCTTTGTAGGAGATAATCTTGTAACTTGGAGAAGTAAGAAGCAGAAGGTAATTGCATTATCTAGTGCAGAAGCTGAATATAGGGCAATGAAGGAGGTCACTAAGGAGTTGATATGGCTGAGGGCGCTAATGAAGGATCTAGGCATTCATCAGAACATACCAACAACTCTCTATTGTGATAATCAAGCGGCACTTCACATAGCATCGAATCCGGTATTCCATGAGCGAACGAAACATGTGGAAGTAGATTGCCATTTTGTTCGAGAAAAGATTCAGAATGGAATGATCAATCCTATATTTGTGAAGAGTGGAGAGCAGATGGCAGATATCTTTACTAAAGCTACCACGTCAAGCATATGTGAGTATATCCATGATAAGATTGGCTTAAGAGATCCACACCAGCCAACCTTAAGGGGGAGTGTTGAGATTACTCACATAGAACCAATACTAGCTGAGAAGAGGCGACCTGAAGGCGGACCAACTGACTCGACCAACAGACTCGACCAACTGGCTCGAGTCAGTAGCCAAGGATCTAGTCAGTAGCTGACTCGACCAACTGACTCGATCAACATACTCGAGTCAGTAACCGACGGTCAAATGAAGAAATAAAAAGAAGAAAACAATGAGTCACCATTTATGACTCATCATGCAAGTGGATGTTAAATATCTTAGATATTTGTTTAGAAGGTCTAAGAAGCTTATGACTCATTTAGCAAGTGGCTTATGACTCATGTGAGCTATATATATGTGTATTATCTCATAATGCAAAATAAAAAAGATTTTACCAAACTCTCTCTCCTTTAAGCATTTCTAAGCCTCTCTCTCTTGTTCTTCATATTTCATATCTTCTTCTTTTCTAAAATACTAAAATCAACAATTTCCAGTTATATATTCTCAAACGCCAAAAAAATATGAATTTTCTCGAAATTCTCTCCAAAAAAAAAAAAGGCAACTAGCCGAGTTAAACTCATTATACACAAAATAAAAATTGTGTTTGTTTCAGATGTTAAAATATTAAATTGATTATTTTTGTACATTAAATTTTGTTAATGTTTTTATTTATGACCAAATAGGAACAAGTAGCAAACCAAATATGAAGGGAGGGGTAGCTTAACTAGGAGAGTGTGGAATGCGATGGCCCGTGGCTTTATACTAGGGAATCAATTTTTTTTAATTTTTATTAGAATTTAAAATATATGTGACCGGGATTACACGATCATTGTTGTGTAACATACACTACAAGAAAAAACGAAAACTGCTACTAACTAATTAGTAGCAAAATAGTCACAATATACATATTTGAGACTAAATTGCGACTACGAAAAATATCACAAATCGAGCGTCGCAAATTTGCAAACATCGCAAATTCGTCACAAATCTGCAACTTTTTTACAACTATGAGTGTTAGTCGCAAAACAGTGGCAAAATTATGCGACTAAACTGCCACTAAATGATAGGATATAGTATCACCGGCAACCTCCGGCGGCGGCAAAGAGCGTTCTGAATTAATTTAGAAAAATTGTATCAAATAGGTTTCGAACTCAAGACTTTAAGATATAAAGATAATCAAATAACCACTACACCACATTAACATTTGGTAGACTCTCCGTATAACTAATATATATCTATTGAAGATGTCGTCGCAAATTAGTTACAGATTAATCCCAAATTTTTTTTTTCCAATATGTGCGACTAACTTCCCACTAACTGTTTTAAAAAAAATAAGTTTGAGATTGATCTGCCACTATGAAAAATAATAAACTGCTACTAATCTGCGACTACCCTAAAATAATAAACCTTTTAAGTATCATCTACTTTTGATGTTTGATGTATAATTAATTGAGTTTCTCAAAAAGTGTTTATAATATGAATATGTAGAAACAAGCAACATTAAAAAAAATTATTAAATGTAACATTTTTGTGACTAACTTGCCACTGTTTAAAAAAATTAAGTTTGACACTAATCTGCCACTACAAAAATTAATAAACTGCTACTAATCTGCGACTACCCTAAAATAATAATAATAAGTTTGAGACTGAACTGCCACTACAGAAAATAATAAACTGCTACTAATCTGCGACTATTCTAAAATAAAAAAATAAGTTTGCAACTAATCTGCCACTACAAAAATTAATTAACTGTTACTTGATATTTGATATTAATTTATAAAGTTTTAGGCTATTTATCATAATCAATTTCAATGAACCAAAGTATCATTAATTTACAAATTGGCAAGTCGTGAATTTTTTTTCTCTTTTCTAATATGTAGAGAAATATATATATATATATATATATATATATATATATATACCCTATATATTTTATATTTTGTATTCTATTTATTATATTTTAAATCTTGTTTAAATTCTGTTAACTACATATATTTTCTTTAAATTATAAACCTTATAAACGATCTCCTTATGGTATCAGAGCCATGTTGATATATATTTTGAAAATACTTAAACAAGAAATAGCATATGAAAATGATACACTAGAAAATCTCAATCGACTTAGAAGATATAAGCTTTTTAGACAATGTTATTAGAAGACATCTAGAAAACTTAGAATATTTAGAGCAAGTTTTAAAACAAATAAAAACTTGTTGAAAAAATTTATTAGACATAACTAGCAAATTTCTTTAAACAAACTTGTTTTAATTTCTACTTGAGTTCTAAAGTTTAGTCCTCCCGAGTGTTTTGTCAGTCTTGTTGTATCCATGTAGTAAGTTTCGTAAGTGTAGGGCAATAAATCCTAGAGTTAAGTCCGGATTGTAAAGAGTCCTAATCTTTTAAACCATAAGAATTTTAAAACCAATAGAAAGATCATTAGAGTTTGCGAATAAATTTTCTGACAAACTCTTAGACAAAACCCAGTTACAAAGGTTCCTAGGAAGTCTGAATTATGTCCTAGATTTTTGTCCAAATATTAATAGAATAGCTAGACCACTACATGATCGTTTAAAGAAAAACTCAACCCCTTGGACTGAAGGCAATATCGCTCTAGTCCAACAAATTAAGAAACAAGTCTTATAAATTCCCTGTCTGCATATAGCGGATCCGAATCTAGAAAAAATTATGGAAACAGACGCCTCTGATATAGGATACAGGGGTATTCTGAAACAAAAGGAAACAACCGGTCGTGAAAATATAATACAATTTACTTTTGCTCATTAGAATAAAACCCAGAAAAATTACTCAACTATTAAAAAAGAAATATTAAGTATAGTTTTATGTATACAAAAATTCCAAAGCGATCTTTTAAATCAAAAGTTTTTATTATGAAAAGATTTTAAAAATCTTGCTTCTAAACAAATTTTTGCCCGATAGTAGGCATTACTAAGTATTTTCGATTTTGATATAGAATATATTAATGGAGAAACAAATTTTATTCCAGATTTCATAACTAGAGAATTTCTCCAAAATAGGTACGATGCCTCCAAAGATGATTGATAAAGGCAAAGACATTTCCACATATCAAAACCAAGAAAAATTCCAAACTCCAAACACTTCCAAACCCAAAACAGAACCCGAAACATAACCCTGGATTACAGTTACCAAAAAGAAACCAGAAAAAGAAGAGAAAACAGTTCAAACACCTGAAGAAATTTTGGATCAGATGCGGGCTTTACAACAAGGTTTTGAAAATAGTTTTTCAAAACAAGAGAAAAGTAATTCTTTAAAAATATTCTCTTCTCTTGAGATTTCAACAATTCGTGAAGGCTCCTTAAAAATGATTTCAAAACCAGACCAGGCTTCAAAACAAATTTCAAAACCTTTAAACAATTCACAAATTATTTTTAAGGAATTTTCTGAAAATCCTTCTTGATAATATTTTGAAAAATCGGTTTATCAAAATGTCATTACAGTTGAAAAGATAATTTTGTTGAAAATAATCTATTTTTAACCATTGAAAGGGTTTTTTGGGAAAATTTAGTTTTACAAACCGTTCGATACAGATAAAACTGTATTATTTTATCTGACAGTTCTGGAAATTATGGGATCTATTACTTTCAAACATAATTTCTTGGATTTTCAAAATTCATGATATCATTTTCCTAGGAGACTAGATTATAATCTTAATGATAATATCAGATTTCCAGAAAGGTCTTCAAATCTCTCTTGTTTTGAAACCCCTTTCAATTACTGGGATTATTGTCAAGCTTGATATAATTCCTTCTTAACCTAGCCTCCCAAGCACAAACACACTTGGTTGATCTTTTTCGATACCACCTGCAACCTATGGTGGTGCAACTTCGGTTCTGTCATAAACATTTTCAAACCTCAAATAAATAAATCTTTCCAAATCTTCAAAACCACTTTCCTCTCATCTAATGACGAAAAAAATCCCCGCTTTGACCTTTTTTCATTCCAAATATTATCTGCTTTGGGTTTTTTCCTGGACTTTTGAATATTCAAATGATGCAATACCAATCGTCAGGCGAAAATTTAAAGTCAAATGGTGGGACAAATACATAATCTCTTCAAACCTATTTCCTTCCAACATTCCTGAATAGATTTCAACTCAAAATTCCAAATCTCTTAACCCACCACCTTCGCAAACACTTATTCAATCACCTGAAACATCCCTTTTATTGTCCATCTTGGCAGCCGTAAAATCAGAGGAAGAAATCAAATCAATCTCAATGCGATTCTTACCAACAATAATGACTCATAACTCACAGACATCAGGAAGTGAGCCTAAGATAGTTGAAGACGACATTTTCGGTAACAGTGGCATGAAAAAACAAAAAACATGAAATAATCAGAAAATTCCCAAACATCTTACTACAAGACTACAATAGTCAGAAAATGAAAAAAAAAACAACAGAAGAATAGCTGTTACAAAAGACTTTCAAATGATCAGAAAAGACTCCAAATATCGGATATGTGACGATGTCAAGACAAAAAAAATCAACTCTGCAAATCTCTGGGTCAACTAAAGTTTTAACACGACATCCACTACAAAAATGAAGAAAAATCAAGTCCACAAAATCCGTAATCAAATACAGTACCTGTCGGCCACTGATTCAAAATAAGACAAATCTGCAGAAGCTACAAAACAAAACCATCAAACTCTTTATAGGAGATTTGCAGAGTCGCTTTTGTAGTGGAGGTCTTGCCTTATAGGAGTTTTGCAGATTTGGAGAGTTGCTTTTGTAGTGGAGGTCAAAACAAAACCATCAAACTCCTTATAAGACAAGACAAGACCTCCACTACAAAACCAACTCTGCAAATCTCCTATAAGGAGTTTGATGGTTTTTTTTTGTAGTTTCTACGGATTCATCTCGTTTTGTAGGTACTGTATTTGATTACGAATTTTGTGGACTTGATTTTACTTTATTTTTGTAGTGGATGTGTGTTAAAACTTTAGTTCACCAAGAGATTTGCAGAGTTGATTTTCTTTCTCTTGACGTCGTCACATATCCGATATTTGGAGTCTTTTCTGATCATTTGAAAGTCTTTTGTAACAGCTATTCTTCTGTTGTTTTTTTTTTCATTTTCTGACTGTTATAATCTTGTAGTAAGATGTTTGGGGAATTTTCTGATTATTTCACGTTTCTTTTTCATGCTTCTATTACCGAAAATGTCGTCTTCCACTATCTCAGCCTCACTTCCTGACGTCTGTGAGTTCTGAGTCGATATTGTTGGTAAGACTCGCATTGAGATTGATTTGATTTCTTCCTCTGATTTTGCGGCTGCCAGGATGGACAACAAAAGGGATGTTTCAGGTGATTGAATAAGTGTTTGTGAAGGTGGTGGGTTAAGAGATTTAAAATTTTGAGTTGAAATCCATTCAGGAATGTTGGAAGGAAATAGGTTTCAAGAGATTATGTATTTGTCCCACCTTTTGACTTTAAATTTTTGTCTCACGATTGGTATTGCATCATTTGAATATTCAAAAGTTCAGGAAAAAACCCAAGGCAGATAAAATTTGGAATGAAAAAAGGTCAAAGCAGAGATTTTTTTTCGTCATTAGACGGGATTAAAGTGGTTTTGAAGATTTGGAAAGATTTATTTATTTGAGGTTTGAGAATGTTTATGACAGAACCGAAGTTGTTCCACCGTTGATTGAACCAAAAGAGTGCTTTAGATAGGTTGCAGGTGGTATCGAAAAAGGTCAACCAAGTGTGTTTGTGTTTGGGGGACTAGATTAAGAAGGAATTATACCAAGCTTGACAATAATCCCAGTAATTGAAAGGGATTTCAAAACAAGGGAGATTTGAAGAGCTTTCTGGAAATATGATATTATCATTTAGATCATAATCCCAGTCTCCTGGGGAAATGATATCATGAATTTTGAAAGTAGAATGAGCAGGAGCCGTGTGACTTTCATCTAAGAAATTATGTTTGAAAGTAACAGATCCCGTAATTTCCAGAATTGTTTTATAAAATAATTCAGTTTTATCTGTATCGAACGGTTTGTAAAACTGATTTTTCCCAAAAAAAACCTTTCAATGGTTAAAAACAGAATATTTTCAACAAAAAAAAAAGTCTTTTTCAACTGTAATGACATTTTGATAAACCGATTTTTCAAAATATTCTGAAGAAAGATTCTGTGAAAGTTCCTTTAAAACAATTTGTGAATTGTTTAAAAGTTTTAAAATTTGTTTTGAAGCCTGTTTTGGTTTTGAAATCATTTTTAAGAACGCTTCAGGAATTTTTTGAAATCTCAAGAGAAGGGGATAATTTTGAAGAATTACTTTTTTCTTGTTTTGAAAAACTATTTTCAAAAGTTTGTTGTAAAGCCCGCATCTGATCAAAAATTTCTTTACGTGTTTGAGCTGTTTTCTCTTCTTTTCTGGTTTCTTTTTGGTAACCGTAATCCAGGATTGTATTTTGGGTTCTGTTTTGGGTTTGGAATTGTTTGGAGTTTGGAATTTTTCTTGGTTTTGATATGTGGAAATGCCTTTGCTTTTATCAATCATCTTTGGAGGCATCGTACCTATTTTGGAAAAATTCTCGAGTAAAAATATCAGGAATAAAATTTGTTTCTCCTTTAATATATTCTATATCAATCGAAAATACTTAGTAATGCCTGCCATCGGGCAAAAATTTGTTTTGAAGCAAGATTTTTAACATCTTTTTTGTAAAACATCTTTGCCGCTTTTACAATCAATTCTTAATAAAAATTTTTGATTTAAAAGATGCTTTGGAATTTTTGTATACATAAAACTATACTTAATATTTCGTTTTTAATAGTTGAGTAATTTTTCTGGGTTCAATTCCAACGAGTAGAAGTAAATTGTATTATATATTCACGACCGATTGTTTCTTTTTGTTTTAGAATACCCCATATCCTATATCAGAGGCGTCTATTTCCACAATTTTTTCTAGATTCTGGTCCGCTATATGGAGACACAGAATTTCTAAGACTTGTTCTTAATTTGTTTGACTAGAGTTGTATGCTTTTCAGTCCAAGGGGTTGGGTTTTTCTTTAAACGATCTTGTAGTGGTCTAGCTATTCTATTAATATTTGGACAAAAATCTAGGACATAATTCAGACTTCGTAGGAACCTTTTAACTGGTTTTGTCTAAGAGTTTGTCAGGAAATTTATTCGCAAACTCTAATGATCTTTCTATTGGTTTTATCATTCATTTGGATATGTAATAACCAAGAAATCTAATTTTGGTTTAGAATAAAGACATTTTTGTTTTTGAAATAACAAGTCCATTTTTTTGTGCAACATAGTAAAATGTTTTTAATTGTTTAAAGTGTTCATCAAGAGAGGTTGAATAGAGTATGAAATCAATATATACTATACAGAATTTCGAGTATTCTGAAAATATGTCATTCATAATTCTTTGAAATTCTGAAGGTGCATTCTTTAAACCAAAGGGCATTACATTCCATTGGTATTGCCCAAAAGGAACAGTAAATACTATTTTATATCGATCATTTTCAGATATTTGAATTTGCCAAAACCCTGATTTTAAATCGAATTTTGAAACTATATGTGCAGAATGAAGTTTTTTAAGGAGGTCTTTTTATTAGGTATTGGATATCTAATCTATTTTAATGCTGAATTTAAAGGTTTGCAGTTTATTACAACTCTTGGAGTTCCTCTTTCTATTTCAGAATTTTTGTTCACATAGAAAGTAGCACAAGACCATGGAGATCTTGACTTTGAAATTATTTTTTTGTTTAGAAGTTCTGAAATTTCTTTCTTACAATGACTCTCTAAATCATAGTTCATCTGAATTGGTCGAGCCTTTGTAAGAATTTCTCTTTAATCAAATTTTTCTTCATAGGATAGATCAACAATGTGTTGCTTTCTGTCCGAAAAGGCAGTTGGTAAATCTGAACATAATTGTTCTTCGAATAATTTACTTAGTTTTGAAATTTTTTCTTTTGTAATTAGGGTTTCTAAAGGTTTTTTTTTGTTTTTTCAACAAGAAATTCTGTTTGTAGGTTTTCTAAATGGAATTTTTTTGCCAGCAATCAAAGAATTTATAGAATTTTCTTGTATCGAACAAGCTTTTATTAAATTTAGACTTCTCTTTTTTGGAGTTTCCATAAATTCAAAAGATAATTTTTTGTCTTGAGCTTTGAAAGTTATTGAATCATCTTTAACTTCGTATGGAGTTATTAAGTTTATAAATGGTGTTCCGAGAATGATATTTTGGTATATATCATCCGTGAGAACAAAAGCAATTTTAAAAAGAATATTGTCTCTTAGTATAGAAGCTTCTGTTTTTGAATTTATACGAAGTTTCGAGTTATTAGCTGCAGAGAGTTTTTCATTTGTTTGGTGGTGAAATGTTTTTGGTACTAATCCTGTTTTTATGCAATTTAAGTCGGCACCCGTATCAAAAAGGGAAATTGTATCTATTTTATAATTGTCAGAAAAAACAACCGTGATTTTAATTTTATATTTTCTAGAAGTAATTTCTCTTAGTACAAAGAGAAAATCAGTTGGTATAGTGTTTAAGGATTGTATCTGTTCTTCAAGACCGAGATCATCTTCTATATTTTCTAAACATGTGTTTTTGTGTTCTTCCGAACTAGAATCATCATGTTTTTAGAAGATAATATCGAATTAAAATATTCAGTGTCTGTTTTTTGTTTTTTCTTTTAAATATTTGAGCTCATTTTTTACTTCTTTGATCTCAATTTGAAGGGATTGTAAAGTAATTTTGGAATTTTTTTCTTCCTTGGTTGAGGATAGTGGTTAAGTTATATGAAGAGGTTGTGGTTGATGGATCTTTGTTTGCTAGAGGGTTTTCTATTTTTTTACTTTCATTTAAGGTTGAAAGGATTGTTTCAAGAAATTTTTGTCTTAGTTGGGGATCTGAGATTGAATTCAAGATTTCCAATTGGAATTCTTGATCTTTTGTGAGGACTTGGATTTTCTTATTGTCTGAGTCCGAGCTAGATGATGAATCATTAAGTTCATCAACTTGCAAAGCCTCTTCTGGAGAAGACTCAGAATCATAATTACTAGATGAGGAAGAGTATTCTTGGAAAATATTTGAAATTTTTGATGAGATTTCTTCTCCAAGATCGAGCTCTTGGATTTTCTTATTTAGACAGCAAAATTTTGAAGTGTAACCTTTCTTGTGGCATTTATAGCATGTTAGGTTTTGGTAAAAAGGTTTATTTTGGGGTTCTTTTGGTTGAAACCTGTTTTGAGGTTTGTTCCAAGAGTTTTTTCGTGGCTTATAGTCTTTAAAGTTTTTTGCAAACTTTGGTTTTTTGGAGTAGTATGATAGTTTGCAATGACCTACACAAGATTTTTTATTAGTAGGATCTATTTCAAATTGTTTACAGAAAGAAACTAGTTCTACTTTTGTTCTTCTAAGTTCCCATTTAAGGTGTTTTTGGAGTTTTAAATCTTGACAAATCTTAAGTCCTTCTTGTTGGACAAAACTGACTAATTCTCCATAAGTAAAATCATCATAATCAATTATTTGGATACCACTAGACTCTAATTTTTGTTCTAACATTTTCTCCTAATAGTGTTGGAAGTCCTGCAAGAAATTTTTCTTTCCAAAAAGGTTGGTTTGAATCTTGTCGGAGTAAGACCCTAGTGAGGAAGGTGTTTTTGTACCATTGGAAATCACTTAGTTTTTTACATTTAAGATTTGAATGGAGTTCTACGTTTTTATCTCTAAAGACTGAAGGATCTCCTATGAAATGAAGAGTTATAACTAAGACTAGAGTTGCTACGACATTTTTTTGGGGATTATCAAAGTTATCTAGAATTGGCATGTCTTCTTCATCTACTTTTACAGCATCGAGAATTTTTCTTCATTGCTGATTAGTAAGATAGTTATCCACCATTCTTTTAATTATCCCAAAAACCCGGCTATAGGGAACTCAGCTACGGTTTTATCTTCATTACCTATTTGTGTTCTATAAGCGTTTGCATCCATTGTCATTTTTAAAAGAAATTTAGTATATTATATTCAGATATACCATCAAGATTCCAATCATAGACTGAAGAGGAATTGAGCCTAGATTGTCATATAGGCTGAATCTGCCCTAGGTCTGGCGCTGTTATTATTTGGTTTTCATGACTATTCCTCCAATCAAGACGATTTATTCTATTGTTTTAAAATTGTTTTGAGGTTGTATCAATATCTTATTCGTGACATAAGGTGTTTATTTGAATATTTGAACTTTGTGTTTTGGGATTGTTAATGGTTTAGATAGGTTTTTGGATTTTTGAAGTTGGAGTGTCAAGAACATCATACGTTTGATGGCCGCTATTTTTTCCTATTTCTATTTTGCTTAACTGGCTTTGAAGGGCACGAATGAATTCTATATTTGTGTCCTGGTAAGTTTTGACACTATTCTTCGAGATTTGGAAAAGCTTGAACATCGGAGTTTTTAGTTTTTTGTTGGATGGAGTTTCATTTGGAAGGCTTGGTTATTTTAAAATTGTTTTCTCAATCCTATCAAGTTGTTTACTTATCGTGGCAAGATTGGTGTTTGAAAAATTGTTTTGAAGAATGATATTTTTTATGTTTGTCTTATCATATTTTTGAAGAAGTTTAAAAGGAGTTGCATCTATTGGTGTACCCCATACACCAAGTTTTATTCCTTGCTGAGGGGGATGGTTTGAACAAACTAATTTTCCATTAACAAGTGTTTCCCACTCAGGAGTTTTATTTCGATTGGTAATAGGATTTGCTATTTTTGAATAAGAAAAATAAATATTATTTTCTTTGGCATAATCCTCAAACCAATTGAAAAATAAAACTTGGACTTTGTATTTTTTAAGATATGTATAGTATTCTTCTTGGATGTTTTCTTTGTTGTTTAAGAATTCTTTGAAAAACTAAATTCTTTTTTGTAAGTTATTTTTTTAATAAAATTCTTCCCTTAAGAATATTTATCAATTTTTTTTGAAATTTTTTTCTAAAACGTTTAACTCATTAGCAATATTATTAGTAATAGCTGAAAATGTTGGGATATTAGGTTCAGATTTTGTAATAAATTCATCTTGAGAAAAACTAGGTCATGCTGTATAAACAGGTTTTGGAATTTGTGTTTGGAAATCAACATTTCTTAAGATTAAATTTGGAATATCAGAAGTTAAAAATCGTGGTTGATATATGAGTTCGTGAATTGGAAAATTACGACCTATTTGAGAAACTCTTCTTAAGTCTATGGTTCCCATAGTTGAAGAGGATTCACAAGATAAATCATCTTTAGTATTTTTATTATGATTTCTGAGGAAGAAAAGTTTTACTTTTCCATCATTAAATTGTTCAATATTTTTGAGACGCGTGTTTGGTTATATTGGTTCTATAAATATTTGAGGTTTTGGTTGGGTAAATCCTTCAAGAATCCATTCTTCTGGAAGATTTACATCTTTCTATTGAATTGATCTTGGTATGACGGAGTTTGATTTTGAAAGATCAGTTTGGAGTAATACTCGAGATTTTTACTTTTGAAGAAAAAACACTTGTCATGGCTTTATAGTGTAACCTAAAAACCAAAGCAATAGGAATTGATCCTTTTATCATTTCATAATTATGTGTTTTAATTTGTAAAACTAAAGATTTTAAAATGTTTTTATTATTTAGACAAACAGTAAAATTTGGATAACAATCAAATGATATTGGACCAGCACATAAACTTGATTCTATAGAGCTAAGTAAAGAATCTTCAAATAATTTAATCTAGTATCTCTTAAGATAGCTAGTATTGAGGTGTTAAGACCTTCTTTGAAAGTGGTTTAATAATGACTTGGACTAAACCAATATGTATATATTTGAAATTCTTTTTTCTATGTCTTTGTAAAGCATTTTCTGAAAATAAATAAATTGTTTCAAAAGGTTTGGTTAATTGAATATCACGTTTTTCGGTTTTGATTGAAAATTTTGTTTTTAAGAAATTTATTCTTGAAATTTGATAAATTTGGTCTCTATGGACTCTTGAGATTTTCCAATTATCAATTGATCCTTGGAAATCATCTATAGTAGTTTCATGACTATTTATAAATTTTTTAGACTCTTTTGAAGATCTAGACCCAAACCTTGAAGAAGAAGTTAATTCAGACCTATTTAGCGTACTTCTAAAATACGAACTCATCTTAAAATTCTTATGGTTTAAAATATTAGGACTCCTTACAATGCAGACTTAACACTAGGATTTATTGCCCTACACTTACAGGACTTACTACCTGGACACAACAAGACTGGCAAAACACTCGGGAAGACTAAACTTTAGAACTCAAGTAGAAATTAAAACAAGTTTGTTTAAAGAAATTTGCTAGTTATGTCTAATAAAATTTTTTCAACAAGTTGTTATTTGTTTTAAAAGTTGCTCTAAATATTCTAGGGTTTAGAAAATTTAAATAATTTATTTAAATAATTATTTAAATGGTAGTAGTAAATTGGTAGCAAATTTGCGACTAATTTGAGACTAATGGTTTTTACAAACGATTTTGCGATTAATTTGTGTCTATTTTTTTTGTAGTCTCAGATTAATCTCAAATTAGTTTCAATTTCGTCCCAAATATTTGAGACTAATTCTGTGGTCGTAAATTGTAGTCCCAAAATGAATATTTTCTTGTAGTAATATAACTTAAAGACGTGAACTCGTGTTGTGATTTCAATTTGGCAAGAATGGTGTTGGCTTAGGATTTGAGAACGAAAATTTAACTGAGAAACTGGTATTATCATAAAGACTTATTGTAGCGATTTGACTAAAATTTTCTGTAATTTTCAAGGTATCGAAAAGTTACCGATTCAAATTATGAATTTTATAAGTTCATAGTGTCTCCTAATATCTTGAACTTTCGGGAGTGGTGAATTTATAGTATTTTTTGGAATTAATTAGAAGGGTTTAAAATTGATCTAGAATTTTTCTGAATTGTGAGTTTCTAAATCCAATTGTACATTGAACTAGATTAGTTTCTAAGCCTTCTATGTGTCATTTGGTGAATGGTTGCATGGTCATTAGGAGAGATTAATTAAGCCCTAAGCTAAGGTTGCATAAGATTTGAGGTGACATTGTAAAGTAAGGTTTGGGTATCGTGTGGACATGTGTCTACACCATGTCTAGCTCATAAACTCTCTCTCTCTCACACAACACTCTCCAAAACTTTTCCTCTTATGAGCTTCTAAGCTTCATGTCTCTTTCACTTCTTCGCAAAATCAAGATTCTTGGTTTTCTTAGATTCGTCTTCCTCTTATGAATCTATAAAGTCCAATATCGTAACTTGAAAACTCCTAGAACGACTGTAAGCCATCTTTTACGAGAGAATTGTTTAAACTGGCTGATTTGTTCTCATCGTCTTTCTATATCTTAAGACATCAAACGCTCACCACTACGTCTCCGCTTACTTCTCAGTTCATCATAAGTCTCTTGGCCAGCTCCCACCACAAGAAAAACCACACAGAGCCGGCTCTGACATATAGGATCACAAGCAAAAGAATATGTTTTGACCAATATTGGTTAATTTATTTAAGAAAAAAACATGAAAAATAAAACTTACAGGGCTTCGTACCGACCACCTAAAAGTAGTTGCAGAGTCAACTAAAGTTAAACTAGCTGCAGAAAGATGAGATCCTACAAAATGAAGCAAAAATCAAGAAATCTTACCTCTACCAGCATCCGATCATCGTAGTGACCACGAAATCTTTGGAAACAAGAATCAAGAAATTGTTTTAGCTCGAAATAAGCCACCCTTTTAAAATTTATATAAATTGATTTTCTAAAGAACATTATATAACTTTTTTTTTTTTGTCGGCAAAATATAAATTTAAAAAAGATTAGAAATCCAATCCGGAGGTACAAAGTTTACATAGCTAAATCCTGTGCATATAACTGAGTACTACGTGCTAGATTATCTGCCTTGGTGTTTAGTGAACGGGAAATAAGAGAAATGAAAAAAAAAGTTGGAATTGCTCCTTACTCTTCTGACCACCATCTTCATAATGTCGGAGCTGTCTGTGTAGAAATTTACTGACAATTTATGTTGTAGTAACATGCAATGCGTAACCCATAAGTGAGACTCTAGTTCTGAATGTAGGGGGGACAAACTCTTGCGGATACTCCTTGTTTCTAAATATCAAAACTAAAATTTAAAAAATTATTTATTATATAAATGTTTAAAATTTTGTTTACAGTAATATAAAAACTATTATCAACAATGAGAAATAAACAAGTTAAATATTTGTAGAAACTAGAAAATATTAGAGATATAATAGTAAATAGGAAATACTAAATACTATTAGAAATAATTTGTCTTGGACAAAAATCCTAAGTAATATATAAAGTTATATGTCAAATTTACTTATTACCCTTTGGTTTTGAGTTGGAAGCTTATCATCTAATAAATACGACTTTTGAATGATACGAATCAAAATCGATGATAGCCATCACTTCCAACATCTCATCCTGGCCACGATTAATTCAGAAGTGTTTAAATCTATTATCAAAGATGTGAAATGGCTTGCATGGAGGAATCAAAAAGCTCATCTAAAGAAGTTCTCTTGGAAAAAAAAAGTGATATTAGAAAATCATCATTCCCATTGAAGATGACAATTTATGAAAGATTATTTTAGTTTTTTACGTTGGCAATGGTGGAAATGTTGTTGTGAATTTTAATGTTTTGATGAGAGAGAGGATGGTTTGCATTCCACTGACAACTAAACTCGTGAGCACATTGTAACAAGATACAATGAGGACATTCTGTTTGTTTAACTGATCTAAACTGAACCGAACCGAGACCATACTAAAACACCATTCCAAAAAAAAAAACCAATTCGGTTTCATTTTTACAGTATCCGAAGAAACTTTAACCAACATTGAACGGACCAACAAGAAATGTACAGATTCTTTGGAGATTCTTCATATATTTTTATATATCAAACCGAAATCAAAATTGTATCGAACCAATCCGAATGATATTCGTTTTCCATTCACCCTTATATTTCATAAACCGGAAAATTAATAAACCAAATATTCTGAACCGAACTTTAGAAAATTGTTGATTGTATTACTCGTTGGTCCGCTTTGTATAGTGAGAGCTTAACATTAAAAAAAAAACTCAAAAGGGGACCTCAAGTGAGTCGTCCCATGCTTCAGCACTTCCATTAGAAGCATCTTCGACATCTTCTTCCATTGATAGCCTAATATATTCTCTATGAGCAAAACGATCCCACTCCGTCCATGTTGGATTAGCCCGCTCCTGTGTATCAGGAATCAATCATAGCGCAATGAATATCTCTATAAGTATATAGCTAACTAAATTGTCTTTAATATATCGTGTGATACCTGGCGGATGAGGAAGGGATCGCGAGTTTCAAACGCCATAAACTTGTTGAGGTTGAAAAGTATGTTGAACACATTTCCAGAAAGTTTAGAACCCTTCAAATCATTCAGACAAATGTACCCTTCGTCCTCTGGTTTGATCATGTCGAATAATTGGCACAGAATATCCTCAAACAGCACCGCCTCTTGCGCCATGCATTCCATTCTATGCAGCTGCTCCTCGTAAAAGAATTGCAGCTCGTTCCGCGTCAAAACTCCATTTGCATCCAAATCTATGCACTTGAACCTATATCATCATCAAACATTAATAACACAACAGAGCTCTTACCAAATAACACCTACACAAAGACTGTCTATATATGAAAACATTCATCATTCTCACCAATACTCAAGACTAGGTTCTGATGACTTGTCTTCTTCGGCCAATATGAAGTAAACAAAATCCTCATAACTCATTTTGCCTTCGGTTTTACTAGTAAACTTCCTCGCTACCTATATAAGTAGACATAGTGACAAACTGACAATGACATTCCAACGGCTAGAAAATGCAGATGCAGAGTAGCTAACCTGAGAAAATATTCGGTCAACAATTCTGTAGGTGAGTGCATGGTTACTATATCGGATGAGATTCTCTTTGTCGATCAAGAAATCATGGTCTGTATCCAGCTCCCAAAACTTGCAGTATATGACATAGAAATGTTCATACGAGAAGTACCTAATAAACAGTAGAGAGTCAGAATAGAAGGGGTTTAATTTCAATATTACTAATTATATTTGAGCCACCTACCTTAAAACCTTATTGATGTCCTCTTCTTCATCGGCATGCTGCATTGCATCAACTAAATTTCCTCGCTTAAGCTCTCTCAAGGTAAGATGTCCATTCCCACTCCTATTTATGTAGTAATATATTCTGTATATTACAGTTTCAGCTGTTGCCAAAATTTTACGCAAAAATTACAATGAATCATACTTCATATATTCGACTTTACATTTATCACACGCACATCATTACTTTTTCAGAAATATTCTCATTTGGCAATGGAATAAAAACGAACTAAAAGAAATTGAATAACCTCATAGCCTTGGACTAACCATATCTATCCTGAAACTCAGGTGTGCCTTGTAAGAATTCAAGACCAGGGTGTGTTGCCAATAGTTCTTGGAGCACAGGCTTGAAATCATCCTGTCATAAAATTCATCCATATTTCAAGAAGTTGAGAGTTCTTGTATACATTTGTATACATTTCAATAAAGAATAGTTGCTATATACGAAAAGGAAAGAGATAACTAAATCAGCTAATTATGTGTCCAAAGAACAAAAAGTGACAATTAGTGCAGCTAAGAAAACCCACCTGAACAAGGTACTTGTGATCTGGTTGCTTCAGTATTGTAAATATCTGAGATGTTATCTCCTTTGTCAACATATTTCCCTTAACCCAATAATCAATGAAGGCTTCTCTGCAACGAAGTTGGTAAAATCACATATGATGACCAGTCCACAAACCAAAACATAACCAAAATCAATGGGTTTTTTTTATATTATGATCTCTGGACTAATATACATCCTTATCACCTTGTTTTCAATAATCAAACGCTGTAGCTAAGCATGGAATGAAAAAATCTAAAAAGTTTCAAACCTTTTCACAAAACCAGTGTTATTGGTATCAACTTTCTTGAAAATCGAGGTGGAAAAAAATGATGGAACCTTGCAGATCTCGGTGGTGACTAATTTAAATTCTGAGAAACGAAAGAACGACTTGGTTAGTCAGTAGATATTAGATATGAAGATATCTAAAAAGAGAAACTAACACTAACCTTGGATTTGCAAACCATCCTCATGGCCATAAAAAAGACTGTTGATCTTAGCTATACACTGCTCTTTTAGGTCATTTGGTGGTGGGCGACCATCTTCAAAGTAAAACTATACATTACATAGATAATAGAATAACTTTAGTACAACAAAAAAAATGCAGAGAAGAGACTATATGATAATAATTCGAAAGTGGAACACAATGTTAGACCTGAGGAATAACTTCTTTAACATGATCAGAAACTACTTTGAGAGGAGAACTAAGATTTGAAAGTCCAGTCCTTTGTCTAGTAATCCGAGGCGAACCAGTTGAGTTCCTTGGAGAAAGAGGAGGCCCATTACGTGCCGGAAACATTGAAGCCAATGGACTATTAGACCCTGAATTCATGCCCGAAGAGCCTCCTCCACACATAACATTCAAAGCCACTCCTGCCTTAGCATCATTTACCAAAGATGTAACCTATAATCATCATACCAATATTCCTTAATTCCATATCCAATAACAAATATTTTCCTACTGGTTTGTTGTACTAGTGTCATCGTTGTGTCAGCCATATATATTAAAAAAAAACCATATATTATCTAAAAAATTTAAAGCCATTACCATTCGGGTTCAAACCCGCATATTTATGAATTTTCATATCTCCAAAAACATGTATTGTACTAGTGATTTGTGCTAGTGTGGTCGTAGTGTCACCATCCAGATGCAAACCCGCATATATAAAAATCATATATTATCTAAGAAATTTAAAGCCATTACCATTCGGGTTCAAACCCGCATATTTATGAATTTTCTTATCCCCAAAATCATGTATTATACTAGTGATTGGTGCTAGTGTGGTCGTTGTGTCACCATCAAGATTCAAAACCCGCAAATAAAAAAGCCAGATATAATCATATCATCCAAGAAAATAATCAAAAAAACATTTACCAAGCGATTGGTTTCAGCAAGGGCAAGCCATTGATCAAAGAGCTTCTTAACAAAATCTTGATTAGATTTCATCGACATTGGTGATGTCTCTGGTAACTGCAACATCTCTATATCAAGCGTTATCGACTCCATCGTTTGATCTTTCTTCCTTCAAATTGTGATCAAATTCTCAAATACTATACTTCTGCAACAAAATTGCTTGATTGGAGAAAGTGAGATAGTATTTATTATACATGTAGCAGTGTATAATATAAGAAAATATGATTGAAATTGAAGTATAATAGATCCGTGCGATGCTGGAGGAGATTAGCTCTGAATCTTGCAGAAATTTAAGGGTCGATGGAGAGAGAAGAAAAGGGAAACAAACTCATTTAATTAACGTTTTAACTTCAATCAAAAGTCAAAACTATAATTAGTAAAATGTTGAAAAATGTTAACTAACAAATAAATAAATAACTTTCCTAAAAATTGTAGTATTGTACATTTGACTGAGTAATTAACATTAGTGTAAGCTACTATTAATATACGAGTTGGCACGTTGAGCCACAAATACAAATCAGAGACTTCTAACATTTGCAATTAAAAATTTGAGTCTCAATGACAATATTATTATTAGAATATATTAACTTTTTTTTCCTAAACTAGTGCTAGCCTAAGCATCAATTCTGTAGACATTATTATACTCAAATAACTTTAAATTTTCTATTCAAAGCAAGGCAGACGGAGATACTCTGAGGTATAAGAGAATTTCCCATTTAACCAAATATTTTAGCATTTTTTTGTATTATGGGTGACTGATAAGAGAAATAAAGAAATACAGGGAAAAAGTAAAATTTGGTGAGAACAAAAAAATAAGAGGAAAAAATTGCTTTAGAGTTAAAGTTTTTTATTTCATTTTGTAAAAGGAAGATATCTTTTCTTGCCGACCAAAAAAAAAAAAGGAAGATTTCTTTTCTTGTTCTCTTTTTTTTTCCAATAAAAAGTAGGTTGATTTGGGTGAATAGCCAACAAAAAAAAAATTAAGAATATAGCACACTAATTTCAAAAACAAAGAGCATAACTTGGACAACAAAGAGCATTAACCATTGGACACTGTGAATTTTGACACACATGACATGAGTATGAGATGCTGGAGAGAGAATTTTTTTTTTTTTGTTGGATAAAAAAACTTTTATTTATCCCTTCACATTTGTTTTTCTAATGGTTCTTAAAAATATATTAATTTAACTTTGGGATTCTATTTTAAGAAAATTTTGATTGTTTTCTAAATATGTCATGGGTTGAATTATTTAAAATGGACATAAAGGTTTTAAATAGTGAATAGTGTTTGTAATCAAAAATATGTTGTACTATAAGATCACACAAAAATAGATTATGTACTATACTATTTTTCTTAAACTATACTCAAATTAACTTTCAATTTTAAATACTCAACCGTAAATCCAAAAGTCTAAACCCAAACCCAATATATATTTAAAACGGTATAAATAAATTCCAAAATTAAAAATAATGAATTTATTTAGAGAAATAGAATAGAATGTTGTTATGTTCTTTGGTGATGGTGGTGGTTATGGTGGTGGTGGTGGTAGTAGTGGTGGTGGTAATGGTTGTGGCGGTGGTAGTAGTAGTGGTGGTAATAATGGTAGTGGTTGTGGCGATGACGGTGGTCGTGATGGTGCTGGCGGTGGCGATGATGGTGACGATGACCGTGGTGGTGGTAGTGGTGATGGTAGTTGAGATGGTAGTAGTGGTGGCAATAGTGGTGATAATGGTGGTGATGATAGTGGTGGTGATGATAGTGGCGATAGTGGTGATGACAGTAGTGACGATGACAGTGGTGGTGGTCGTGGAGATGACGGTGGTGGTGTTAGTGGTAGTGGTGAATAAACTAATAGAGAAAGAAGCGGTGGTTGAAAAAGAAGATAAGAAGAGAAGGTGGGAAATAATAATTTAAAAACAAAGTAGAGAGATAAGATGTGTATATATGTGTAATAGGGGTAAAATGATATTTTTGGGAAAATACATAACATATGTACCTTTTAGGTTAGAGTGGTTATATTGTGAATTATAATTTTGTTTTAGGTTATACAATGCAATTTCCATAAAAACTATGAGAAATTTTCTTTTTTGGTGCAAGAGTATATCACTTTTACATTTAAATATTTTTTATACAATAACAACATGAACACTTGGTTTTAGATATGTCTATTTCTGGACGGGTTCTGTATCTGCAAGGAATTTTTCGTCAAATTAAAACACTTATTATAACACCAACCTTTCAGCCAAGCGATAACAATATTTAAACTACAATCCATAATAAATCATCGACTGATACTTCCTTAAAACAAATCATCAAGAATTTTTTAAACACTATTCAAAACATCTTGAAATGAGAAAGTAATAATGAAATGAATCTTTAAAAGAATAATAATCCCAGCAATCCCAGCAATCCCAGCAATCCCAGTAATCCCAGCAATCCTAGCAATCCCAAGAAAACTAGCACCACCCGAGTTGAACTTGCGCTGCTACACAACATCCTCATCCTCACCTGCAACAACTAAGGAGAAGAGAAAGAGGGGTGGGTACAAGTACTTAAGGGCGATTCCTCTGCCCACATGAAAGAAACACAACATACAATTTTACATTCTAGAATCATATTAAAAACAGTTTGTGAATGAATCAACATACATAAGTCATAATTTCATGCCACAAACACATTGCACCCACGCACTGAACAAATTTGATTAGTTACCGCCCGCTACTACGAAGGTTTTAACCTCATGCAAGTCGACACATATGACTTAACTCGTTAGTTAAGTTGGTCTAAACCGCATCAATTCCGCCTTTAACAATAGACCGCCTACAGTGTAGCCATTACCGCCTCTAGCTATAAGCCTCCGATGGAGTCATTACAGCATCGCGTCGATAATTCTAAGCACATGCAAATCATGCAACATACAACTCTAACTCCATATCTTATTAACACAACAATATTATAACAATACACTTTCATCACCAATCTCACCATATATCTACATTTCATCAAAGAACAACATGTATCATTACACATACACATATCATAAACCATAAACTATAAATAATATAATTCGAAAACATAGAACTAGATGGTGTGTTTCATAGTCACCCCCTCACCTTGAAGAAATTGATGAAGTGGTACAACGAGTTTTAACCCAAGAATAAAACTTCAAGTGCACAGACAAAGCAATAGTATAGATGGGATCGAATTCACAGAGACCAAGGTTACACTACAAATATTTAAAAACGAAAAGAAGGTAAGACAATAAAAAGAGATTTGTTGTAAAGTAACCAATGAAAATAAATAAAATTGTTGTAAACTTATGGATTAAAAACATCAGGTTTTAGGGATATTTTCAGGAAATCACAAATCAAGAATCAGACAATTATTCAGCGAACAAATAAATTCAATCTTGAACTCAAACAGAAATATTTAATTAATTCACTGTCGTGGTATCAATTACTTTATATAGAACCCTAAAATTCTAAACTGTCGCTTGAACTTAGAATTCTATATAAGCATTTGCTAACAGGTTCAATTTGTTCACGAATCGCCTTAGCATCAGCTTTCATTGGCTAAGGACAATTCGCTCACCAATGTTCGAACAAGCAACCTATAAACTTTTGGAGAATAGGTTAAACCCTAAATCAGAGACTAAGTGATCAATTTAGTCTAATCAATGAACACAATAATATATGAAGATTATAATGATAGAATCTCTATCTATGTCTAATTCAGTGATTCATGAAATTCTTTTGAAACCCTAAAACCTAACTATGGATCTACTCAGACATGGATACAGAGAAAACGCAGAGAGATGAATAAAAACTCATAATCATAAAATAGAAATCAAAAGGGTTCAAATTTTTTTTCAAGATGTAGAGTCAGATATTTTTCTCCCAAGCTTACAGAGATCCAAAATCAAAAGCAAAACTAGGATTTGTCTCTAGTGTATGAAAGAAAAAGTTGTAGAATGAAAAATGCCAAAGGGTGGATGATGTCTTTCTAGTAAGATTACATGAGCTTATATAGAGTTTTGGAGGCTTGGAGGGGTCTAGAGCGTCCTTAGAAAGCTCTAAAAGCTCTTAAACTCGATCCAAAGCTTTCTTTAAGTTGCATTTCACATTAACCGAAGTTTCTTTTTCTGCACAGTGACTCAGCATCGATGAACCACGGTCGATGCTTGTGGTCGATGGAATTCTCCAGGATGGGCATCGACAGGCCACGGTCGATGCTTGCGTCGATTGTCTTCGCCAAGCCAGGCGTCGACAGGCCTGGATCGATGCTTGCGTCGATGGTCTTTGTCTTCAAGTTCAGGTCCGAGGCAGAGCATCGACATGGCACGGTCGATGCTGACTGTCGATGGCTTGCCAGGGATGGGCGTCGACCGGCCACGATCGATGCTAGTGCTGCTGCTTCTTTTGTGAGGCTCTTGAGATGTTTCTTCATAATGTTCTTGGCCCTAGCAAGTAGTTCTAAGGTTCCTATAGCTTCTTAAGGCCCCAAAATGTTATGAAAGTGTACGATTTCTTCCAAGTACCTATAAACACATAAACAAATGCAAATGCACTAAAGCTATCCTAAATGCAAGTTAGAACCGTATAAAACTAAGCTAAATGTATGCAAGAAAGTATGTAAAATACGATGCTAGCAAAACTACCACGAATTGTTCCCAATGACTCTAAACTCCAAAAATTGATCTGTTTTGACCACAAATGGCTTAACCTAGGACTGAATAATCCAGAATTTCAGGTTTTCCCCGCACAAAACAGATTTTCAAGCGTTAGATTATCTTATAAACTAACCATTAAAATCACGATCCCACCGTTGAATCCCATCATGTCTGGAACGTGCCTACTAAAAATTAGATCGATCAAATAAAATTTGAATGTCCAAATGTTGTCTCTCGTCGGACTGGTTGCAGATTCCTTCTACACTGAGCGGTTTTGGGAAAACGTTAATATCTCCTACGATACTTGAAGAAACGATAAACCCTTTGGTGGGTGACTAGATAAGGGACTGATTAATTAAGGAGAGATTTAGGTTCAGGTGATGCGTGAAAATTCTGTTCTACCTTTCTTTTTAGTGGACTTGGATCGTTCTTGGATTTTAAGCCAACTTAATGGGTTTGGGATGTTACAATTCTCCTCTACGATTGAGGAATTCGTCCCCGAACAGGTCGGAGTGATCCTTCCTAATTTGCTTTTCAAACTCCCATGACTCTTCTTGAATTTCATCCCTTTTCCGAAAAATTCGAACTGCTACTAACGGCTTTCCACGAACTTTTGTTACCCGATAATCCACTATTTTTACTGGCATCCCTTGAGCTGACAAGTTCTTAAGTAGATGCTCTGGGGGGGATCAAGACAATTAGCTCTGGTTCCCGAACTACCTTCCGCAAAACTGACACATGAAACACACTATGGGAGTCTGACATCTTGAGGCAAATCCAGGTTATAAGCCACAACTCTGACTCTCTCGACAATTATTTATGGTCCCATGTACCTCAGATTTAGCTTTTTCAACTTCCTTTTATTATCAACTAGCTCTTTCCTCCGCATATTAACATAACTTTTTTTCGGTCATGAGGTTTTTAACTGCTCTTTAAGTAACTTCACTTGCTTAACTGTCTCTTGGACCAATTCTGGTTTTAAGTCTTGGTGTTCCCCCACTTCAATTCAACATAGTGGTGTACGACACGACCGTCCATAAAGAGCTTCATACGGTGACATTCCTATAAATGTGTGGTAGTTGGTTGTATATGCAAAATTCAGCTAGTGGCATATACCGTATCCATTTTCCTTCCCATTCTAGCATATATTCTCTCAACATATCATCCAATGTCTGAATTATGTGCTCAAACTGCCCATCCGTCTGAGGATGATATACAGTGCTTAAATGAACCCGAATTCCGAGCGCTTTCTGAAATGCTTGCCAAAATATAGATGTAAAGTTTGGATCTCTGTCTGATACAATGCTCACTGGCACTCCATGCAACTTTTTTAATTCCTTCAGATACTTTTCTCTGCCAAACGGTCAACTTAATCCATCTTAATGGCTAAGAAATGAGCCGATTTAGTTAATCTATCAACAATTACCCAAACAGCATCCATACCGCTAGTCGTTCTTGATAGGCCTGTTACAAAATTCATGGTAATCATATCCCATTTCCATTCTGATATTGGTAAACTCTGCAATAATCCACTAGGAACTCTGCGCTCTGCTTTTACTAGCTGACATTCATGACACTTCGCTACCCAATCAACAACTTCTCTCTTCATACCACTCTAGTGGTAATACCTCTTCAGGTCCCGATATATTTTTGTAGACCCTGGATGTATCGAAAAATGAGATTGGTGTGCCTGCTGCAAGATCTTGTCCTTCAATTCTTTAACATCCGGCACACACTCTTGAATAAACAATGTTCTGTCGCTTGCTGTGTGATATCCTGTCACTCCACCGTCTACTGATTTCCTTAGTATTGCATCTTCCTTTTGTGCTTCGCGTATTCTCCATAATAAATCAGCTTGATCTAACGCTTCTAACCCTACAGTTTCCTCTTCCACAGATGTGGCACAAATCCTCAAACTTGCTAAAGTCGATGTAAGCTCTTGCACATCCTTATCTATTGACACATCATCCTTCCTCCTACTCAAGGCGTCTGCCACTTGATTAGCCTTCTCCGAATGATACATGATGATCAGATCATAATCTGTGAGTAGTTCAATCCATCGTCTTTGTCTTAAGTTTAGATCCCCTTGAGTGAATATGTACTTCAGACTCTTATGATCCGTAAACACTTGAATGTTTTCCTCATACAAATAAGTTCTCCAAATCTTTAAAGCAAAAACAATTGTTGTTAACTCCAAGTCATGTGTGGGGTAATTAACCTTGTGCTTTCTCAATTGTCTAGACGCATACGCTATTATCCGTTCCTCCCGTATGAGCACACATCCCAAACCTGATCTCGACGCATTAGTGTATACTACATAGGGTATTCCGATCTTTGGTAGTACCAACACCGGCATCTGAGTTAAATAATTATTCAATAATTTTGACAAAATTAATGGAAACTATCCAAAAAAATTTATATTTCTTAAAATTTTCTAAATTTTTCAAAGATACCCTAACTATTCAAAATTTCCGTCATGACATAGACCCTTACCCCGTCTCCAAGTCGACCAAATTAGTGAGAGTTTGGAAATTGAATTTAGCTACAAAATTTTTTTGATCTCGTCCCGTATTTTATCGAAAATAGTTCATGTAATATTTTTATTACCTGAATTATCCGTTTCCATCCTGTACCCTATATTTTCGTCAAAATACCCAAAATGGACATGCCTACTTGATTTAGACTAGGTGCTTTGCTCATATTAGACATGTTGTTTCTCCATATTATAGGCATGTAGGCTTTTGCAGAAATTCTTATTTCTCATGCATTCAATTGTAAACTCTTTGTCAAAAAACAAAACAAAAAATTTAACATTCAGCCAATCAGCGCTTAAAGAGTTGCCAAATGTATTCACACTAGAAATTTGAAATTTATGAGATTTTCAATAACAAATCTCCATAATACTACTAGGGGGATATATTTGTACTGGGTATTTTAATTAATTGGGTTGATTTTAGGTTTGATGGACTTTTATCTTCCATGTCCATGTTAACAACCTATGTTACGATGGAACCAAATGACCTCGACTTTTTCCAAATCCACAGACTCCTTGATTCGAATAGACTTAAGCTGACCTTAGTGCATTTCTGGATCCTTCGAATAGACGAGAATGTCATCGATGATGATGAAGCATATACCTTCAACAAATAATGTTCCCCGTTGCAACATACCATAGATATCAGATCGAACTCAAAAGATGACCGAAGAAACAAAACATACAAACACAATGAGATTATATAAATAGATGTCTCTCAGCTCAACCATTAATCTAGTTATAATAATTTAATTTGGGATATATATGGGATCCATACAACCACCTTAATATACATTTCACATTGATTGTCAAACAGATAAGAAAAGATCAAACGAAAATAGAGCAGCTGATTTAGCAATCAAATTTAGAACAATCAAATCTTGCAGAACATTAGATAACAACAACAAAAAAAAACCGAAACTTTAAACTTGTTCGTTCAGTCTAAAACCTGCTCTCCTTGCTTCTCACCCATTTTCTTGTTTTCTCATTCACCAAGTTAGTCAAAACGAAACTACAACTATGCGCCGCTTCACTCCACAACCCCAACGCCATTCTCATCTGTATCTCCATCATTGCCACTCTTGTTCTTTTCCACAAGCTTTCCATGCACTTCTTCAGACTTTGGTGTTTCCTTTGTGGACTTTCTTATATGATCTTTGCTGCTGCTATTTGGTGTCCTCGGGATATTGTTTGCTTTGGGTTCTTCCTTGTAAACGCCTACACTGTGACGATGTCGAGCACAATGCTTCCCCTTCACCTCCTGATATGATGAGTTAACTGTGTCGCTGCAGCTCTTTCTGCGGTTAAGGTTTGGTGACTTGGGCCGAGTCAGTGGAAACTGTCATCAAACAACCATAGAATGTTAAAAGCTCCGTTTTGTTTATCTTGTGAGGATGAAGTCATCCAGTTCATAATATCCATGTATCGCAAAGAATAACTTCTCAATGAATTTGCAAGTTTTAGAACAGTCTAATTAATACAAAGATAGAGAGGATGACACAGAGTGATGGCCGGGAATCACTGCTAATGTAAACTCATTGAGCTCATATAACCAAAATCCAACATCTTCATTTGGAAATTCTATTAAATAATTTTACCATGCATAAACAGTGTTCATGATTATAATAGTGAGATACTGCCAAAATCAAAATCAAAACAAAGCTAAAGTGACCGTAGAGTAGGATAAGCTCTTGGTGAGGAGTATAAGACCATCCTACCCGATCACAAGAAAAGGAAACTAAATGTTGAATCTCATCATTCAATATTTTTTTCAGTCTTGGACAAGCAATAAAATTAATCAAAGTCAGGGTGAAAATAGGAAGTGAAGATAGTGCGGTTTTGTCCCATACCTTTTTCAATGGTTGTTTCGGTGGAGGACCCTCTTGGTAGAAACTTGGTACCGGATTAGCTTTGTAAGCCATGTTCTTCCGGAGTTGTTTAGTGACTGCTTCTTGCTCTTCCTAAATAAAATACATTTTCAATATTCTGAGAATGCTCAAGAATGGAAGATAAACATTATATTGAATCTAACGTGTAGGATTATTCGATTCAAGAATCGTGCAAGAAATTTGTATCAGCGTCATGTTATTCCTACTGAAAGTGCAGAACGTTTTCTGTTTATCATAACTAACATGGAAACTATATAAAGAAGATTCCTACATTATCTACTGACTAATGCACGTGTATGCATGAGGATATAACTTTTACCTTGAGCCTTTTCTCGTTCTCTCTTTTCTCTGCCTCAAGTGCTTTCTGTTTCTCCTCTAATTTCTGGTAAAACTGAAATCAGAATATGCTGACAATTAGCAGAGTGACAGAAACACAGAAAAGGAACAATAAGTGCGACATCTCTAAGGAGAGAAACAAAGCAATGCCATGCTTCCTTAAAACTTTTCCTTATTATTACCAAAAAAAATTACCTCTCTCCGTCTCTCCAGCCTCGCTGTGCTAGTAAATGTGGGAGCAACTCCAACTGTTATCTTGGGTTTAAAACTTCTTATGGATGTAGCGGATCTTTATATGGCTAAGGATCATTAAAAATCCTGTATTGGTTAGATATTAAAAAAAAATGTTTCCTTTTTCGTTTAACTTCACATAAAGGATACGAGGAAGCAACAGAAAAACTATCTTCTTCATCATGGTGTTTCTTGTGATCTGTTGTCCTCCTAGCTGGTAGAGGAGAATTTAGCTGAACACAAAAAAAAAACGGGAGGAAAATTTAATTCAGTCTCATTTATCAATCACCTGCATAAAAACTAAATCAAAGAAAACAAGAAGTGCGCCCCAAGATTCATTTCTTAAATACTTCACTCCTACAAGTTTGGTTCGCCTTCCGTGCCACCAACCACAACATCCCACCACCATTGACATCATTCATCCCCATCATTCTCTTATCCCTAGATCATAGGTAGTTATACTTTTTCCTTCACTCGGTTTTGTCTCAATTGGGTTTTCCGAGTAAGGTTTTAACGAGGCAGCTACACCTACATTTATCTCCCTTCTATTCTCTTACCTATATCTTTTCTTCCTCAAACTCGTTCAAACATTCTTTGATTGTATTGTTTCTTTTTTGCGATTAATATTAAAAAAAAAAGCAAACAAGTTATACAACACCATTCGTTTTGTTTACCTGTGAAACTCTTGATGCTGAAGAAGAGTTGTGGCTACCACCATTTCCTAATAAATGATTATCAACTCCTCCTGCTCTTCTAGGTTTTTCAGTCGACAGAGAAAACGGCTTTGGAACAGTTGTTTTCGCCGCCGTAGCACGAGTTTTAACTGAAGATGAGTTTAGTTTCTTCTTATGGTCATCAGGTGTATCAGTTCTCCCTTGTTGCGTCGTATGAACATCATCAGCAACCAAGCTCTGCTCAGTGCATTCCTTCACCTCCGCAGCTTCAATAATCGAAGGACTTCGGACTTTATTATCATCCGAAGATCCAGTTGAGCTAGCTGTCAAACTATTTGTCTTCATATCCATATGTTTGTCTACAAGTTCTCTCCCCATTACCACTACAACAACAACAAAATTGTATACATACATACATAAATGCTCAGCACCTTATATATACCCACACAAAAACTCGTCTTTAATTGCAGATTTAGCTAAAGACATTGAAAATTTAAAAACTAATCTACCCAACAATCTTTGAATAAATGTTGCATTTAAGACAGCAACAAGGATATATGAATTGAATTTTATCAGAATCAACAAAAACGAAACATGAACAAATATATGTCTGAAAGAGAAACAGCGAAACCTAATTATTAAATCGACCAAGCTCAGATCGAAAAATCGGACAACGTTGTATAGATCGAACCACATTTGTCGAGATTATATAAAAAAAACAGATAAAAGATTTCAAATTCCTTACGATTTCTAGCTTCGGTTCTTCCTGAAACTCGTCAAATACATTCTCTTTCTCTCTTCCGCTCAGGGCAAATGCAAAAAACCCCTTTTTCACTTCTATCTCTGGAGAGATTTATTTTTGTTTTTCCTTAATACAAATCTTTTTTTTTTTTTGGGTCAACATCGATTTTACTTTTCTGACGTATATACAAATACGTTTCTTTTTTATTCGACGAATAGAATGTAAAATACATTCGCCTTTTTATTGGGCGTGTCGCTTTATTTAGCTTCTTTTGACTTTTCTGATATTTAAAGATAGAAGAAAACTAAGCATTGTGAAAATGATAATTTAGTCTCTTTTGACTTTTTGATATTTAAAGAAAGAAGAAAAAAAAAAAACTAAACATTGTGAAAATGATATGAAAGCACTAATAGTTAGGGTTTTCTATTAAAAAAAAAACTCTCAAAATCGCTATTTTTTTACAAATTTAAATTTCATCTCCAAAAAATGCAGGTTAATACGGCGAAGTCAAAAATAATATGTAATTTAACCTGTTTTTGTTACCATCAAATTTATAAAATTTTGATAAATAATATATCAAATCGATACTCTTACGATGAAGAGTCCAAATCTACTTTTAGAATTTTAAAAATCTAATGTATATAACCTTGAAAACGTTTAAAAAATACGTATAAGAGTTATATTCAGTATTATTTTTGACTTCCTTGGATTAATCTGTATTTTTTTGAGATACAGAGTGTTGGCTTAAGCTTGAAGCCAATATTAAGAATAAAGGAAAGTATGTTTAGGAGAAAAGCTAAATATACATTTATAATTAGGAGTCATCTAATTATGTCTTGTTTCCTTTTGTTGTTGGAAACAGTTTTCCTTTTCTTTATCTATATATGGAGATGCTGGGTTGTAGCATCACATACGAGTAGTGATTGTAAGAGAACAAAGAAGACTTAAGTTTTGAGAGATTTTCTTAAGCAAAATAAAGAGAGTAATTCTTTTGATCTTTGTTCCTTAAACACAATATTTGGTATCAGAGCCAGGTTGGAGAGAAACCAGTTTTTGAGTCATAACAAAACAGAGGATGACAGAAGAGAAGAAAGGCGTGCCGCCAACAGCAGCAAAGAAGGAAGGAGGAGCTTCCTCGATAAAGTGCCCAATGCTCAATTCCAGTAATTATACTGTTTGGTCCATCCGAATGAAGTCGTTGCTCAAGGTGAACAAAGTATGGGAAGCTGTCGAAAAAGGAGAAGACGATGGTGATAAAAACGATCTAGCAACAGCCTTATTGTTTCAATCAATTCCTGAAACAATAATTCTACAAGTCGGAGGGCTCAATACTGCAAAAGAGATATGGGACGCTATTAAGACTCGCAATGTCGGCGCAGATCGTGTAAAAGAAGCAAGGTTACAGACCTTGATGGCTGAGTTTGATCGACTCAGGATGAAAGAAACAGAGAAGATCGACGAGTTTGTCGGAAAATTAATAGAGATACCATCAAAGGCTGCTGCTTTAGGAGAAGAAATTGAAGAACCTAAAATTGTTCAGAAATTCCTTAAGAGTCTTCCTCGAAAGAAATTTATTCACATGGTAGCTTCTCTTGAACAATTATTGGATCTAAAGAAAACTCCTATTGAAGATGTTATAGGGCGTATGAAGGCATACGAAGAACGTATTGCTGAAGAGGAAGAAGATACTCATGAAGATCAAAGTAAACTTATGTTTGCAAACTCAAAGACACAACCAGCCGGTGATTTTGAGCATCGAAGCAGAGGACAGGGCTCGTTTTACAGAGGAGGAGGACGATCTTTTAGGGGAAGAGGACGTGGAGGACGTTCTAACGGAAATAGAGATTTATCAAAAATTGAATGTTTTCGTTGTGATAAATTTGGACACTTTGCATCAAATTGTCCAGATCGACTCCTCAAGTTACAGGAGGCTCAAGAGGATAACAATTCAGAAACACAGGAAGCAGATGGACTCATGATGCATGAGATTGTGGAAACAAATGAAATAGTCTTTCTTAATGAGAGAAATATAAAACCAAAGGAATTTGAGAATCCTACAGGAGAAGAGAATGTTTGGTATTTGGATAATGGGGTCAGCAACCATATGACAGGAAATCAAAGCTATTTCAAGACCATAAACGAGTCCATCACAGGGAAAGTCAGATTCGGAGACGATTCTCGAGTTGATATAAAAGGAAAAGGATCAATTTTGTATGTCAGTAAGAACGGAGGAAAGAAAATCTTGGCCGATGTTTATTACATCCCAGATTTGAAGAGTAACATTATCAGTTTAGGGCAAGCCACGGAATCAGGTTGTGTTGTTAAGATGAAGGAAGATTATCTCACTTTACATGACAAAGAAGGTAATTTGATCACAAAAGCTAACAGGTCAAAGAATCGACTTTACAAAGTAATTATGGAGATTGGTGATTCGAGATGTCTTCAACTTGAAGTAGCAAGTGATTCAAATAAATGGCATGCTAGATTGGGACATATTGGTGTGGATTCAATGAGATCAATGGTAAAGGAAAGGCTAGTGGTTGGAATACCAGAAATTGAAGTTGAAAGGGAAACGTGTGCTTCGTGTCTGATGGGAAAACAAACAAGAAGATCTTTTCCTCAGACATCAAAATATCGAGCTTCCCAAGTGCTTGAATTCATACACGGAGACTTGTGTGGACCGATCACACCCTCTACACCAACAAGAAACAGATATATCTTTGTCTTGATAGATGATTTTTCTCGCTACATGTGGACGATTTTACTAAAAGAAAAGGGAGAAGCTTTTGGAAAATTCAGAAAATTCAAGGCATTAGTTGAACAAGAAACTGGAGTTGCTATAAAATGTTTTCGTACGGATAGAGGTGGAGAATTTACATCTTCAGAGTTCCAGAATTTTTTGTGAAAATTCAGGATTAAAGAGACATTTAACAGCTCCTTATTCACCGCAACAAAACGGAGTGGTCGAGAGGCGGAATAGGACGCTGCTAGAGATGACAAGAAGTATTCTTAAACACATGAGTCTGCCTGATTATTTATGGGGAGAAGCTGTAAGACATTACACGTACCTTATTAATCGTGTTGCATCAAGAGCCCTAGCAAATCTGACTCCGTATGAAGCGTATAAAAGGAAGAGACCTAATGTTAAGCATTTGAAGATTTTTGGTTGCATCGGTTTTGCTAAAACAGAATCTCAACATTCAAGAAGCTTGATGATAGATCAAAGAATTTAGTGCATCTTGGAACTGAACCAGGAACAAAAGCATATAGGATGTTTGATCCAACGAACCAGAAAATAATAGTTAGCCGTCATGTTGTTTTCGATGAGTCAAGAGGTTGGGAATGGAATCAACAACATAAAACGACAACTCATAGCAGAGGATTCACAATAGAGCTTAGAGAGTTTGGTAATCACGGAGTCGAAAACAACACAGAGAACGACTCTGTTTTGACGAACCCAGAAAACAGAGTCGATATCGATCGGCGTGATGAGGTTCAAAGTCGCGAAGGAGATCCTATCATCATCGAATCAGATAGTGAAGAAGATGATGAAGCATCAGAAGACCATGAAATTAATCAAGGTCATTCGATTCCAAGGAGAACACAACGAATTTCTGTCAGGCCAAAATATCTTGATGATTATGTGACAATGGCAGAAGAAGAAAGTGAGAATTTGTTGCTATGTTTAAATGAAGAACCACGAGATTTCCTGGAGGCTAAAGAATCGAAATTCTGGGTAATGGCGTGTGAAGATGAAATACGATCGATTACGAAGAATCAGACCTGGAATCTCGAAGATCTTCCAAAGGGAATTAAACCAATTGGTTTAAAATGGGTGTTCAAATTGAAGAGAAATTCAGATGGAAGCATCAACAAATACAAAGCGAGACTTGTTGCAAAGGGGTATGTGCAGAAACATGGAATAGATTATGAAGAAGTCTTTGCGCCCGTAGCTCGTATTGAGACAATTCGACTTCTCATTAATCTAGCAGCCTCTAGTGGATGGGAAATACATCATCTTGATGTAAAGACGGCTTTTCTTCATGGAGAACTAAAAGAAACAGTTTATGTTACACAACCAGAAGGTTTTGAGGAGAAAGGACATGAAGGAAAAGTTTATAAACTCAAGAAAGCATTGTATGGATTGAAGCAAGCTCCAAGAGCTTGGAATGATAAGTTGAATCAAATACTTCGAGATTTTGAGTTAGTGAGATGTTCCAAGGAGCCGTCCGTTTATCAAAGAAAAAGAAGAGAAGAAATTTTGATTATTGCAGTATACGTTGATGATTTGTTTGTCACAGGTTCAAGTTTAAAGGTAATTTTTTATTTCAAGAGAGAGATGGAATCAAAATTTGAGATGAGCGATCTTGGCAAATTAACATGCTATCT
This sequence comes from Boechera retrofracta, assembly GCA_015832515.1. Lineage (NCBI taxonomy): Eukaryota > Viridiplantae > Streptophyta > Magnoliopsida > Brassicales > Brassicaceae > Boechera > Boechera retrofracta. The sequence goes on from JACCIV010031589.1 coordinate 613,128, forward strand.
AGGAATGGAAGTATGTCAAGACAAGGAAGGAATTTCGGTAAACCAAAAACGCTATGCGTTGAAAATTCTGGAAGAAGCGGGAATGAAGGAGTGTAATTCGGTGCATATTCCCATGGAAGCTGGAATAAAATTGTCTAAAGCGCAAGAAGAAAAGGATGTTGATACTACAAGTTATAGAAAGATCATTGGATGTCTTCGTTATCTACTTTACACAAGACCGGATTTATCTTATTGTGTAGGAGTACTAAGTCGTTATATGCAAAACCCCAAAGAGTCTCATGGAGTAGCGATGAAGCAATGTCTTAGGTATCTACGAGGTACTATTTGTTTCGGGTTAACATTCAAAGCAGCCGGATTAGAAGCTACAAGTTTGGTTGGTTATAGTGATAGTAGCCATAATGTAGATCCGGATGATGGAAAGAGCACAACTGGACACATATTTTACCTTGGTGGAAGCCCAATATCTTGGTGTTCTCAAAAACAAGAAACTGTGGCATTATCATCTTGTGAGGCTGAATTTATGGCAGGAACAGAAACAGCAAAACAAGCTATTTGGGTTCAAGATTTACTTGGTGAAATCGTTGGGAAGAAATGTCAAAAGGTTGTTATTCGAATTGACAATCAATCTGCAATTGCTCTCACCAAAAATCCGGTGTTTCATGGAAGAAGTAAGCACATACATACAAGGTATCATTTTATTAGAGAGTGTGTTGAGAAAGGGATAGTAGAAGTAGAACATGTTCCGGGAAATAAGCAAAGAGCAGACATTCTCACAAAAGCCCTTGGAAGACTTAAATTCAAGGAGATGAGAGATCTCATTGGCATGAAGGATTTAGCTGGAGAAGGACTTCAAGCTTAGGAGGGAGAATGTTGGCTTAAGCTTGAAGCCAATATTAAGAATAAAGGAAAGTATGTTTAGGAGAAAAGCTAAATATACATTTATAATTAGGAGTCATCTAATTATGTCTTGTTTCCTTTTGTTGTTGGAAACAGTTTTCCTTTTCTTTATCTATATATGGAGATGCTGGGTTGTAGCATCACTTACGAGTAGTGATTGTAAGAGAACAAAGAAGGCTTAAGTTTTGAGAGATTTTCTTAAGCAAATAAAGAGAGTAATTCTTTTGATCTTTGTTCCTTAAACACAATACAGAGTAAAGTTGCAAAAATTGACGAGTTAGAGGGTTGATTTGCAAAAAACCCTAATAGTTATCCAAAACTTTTTAGTTAAGAGTCCTTAATCTTTAAAAGACTTGGGAGAGTTGATATGGGTTGATAGAAATATACAGAATTACGATGGGCTATTTAATTAGGTAGTTTTGGATTAAGAAAAAAAATATGGGTAAACTTGAATGAGACTAGTTTTGCGTTTGTTTATGTTCTCAGAATCAGATTTTATTTTTCTAAGAGGTCAACTACATATTTTAACGATCAATTGGAATGCGTTGTAAAATCTTCCATATATCTTACAATTAATTAAGTCCAAATGATTTACAAAAGTTTGTGTTTAATGTTGTTGTAGATAATTTAATCACGGTCTAAATTGTGGAGTACTTTGAACGAACCAGTTAAATTCTCTTAAATATTTTAGCATAAAAAAGAGGGGAAATTTTAACTACGTGAAACATGTTAGGCGCAGAAAACAACATTAGAGTTTCTATATGAGGCAACATTTGACTTGAAGCAAAGAACGAAACACTGAGGACAGAAAAAACGCCTCTTTTCTCACTGCTGATAGAAGCGTCTAACACCTTGGGGTCGAAGTTGTCTTGTTGATCTCACTTATTGACTCTGTTCACGCTTCCGGCTACACGCATCACACTGTTAAAGAGTCTGTGAATGGGGAGAACAACACTGGGACCCCCTGTTAAATGGCCCTTGAGCGTGGGAAAACAAGTTTCCTCATTTCCTTGCCCAAAACGCCGATTTGTGATGAGAAAATTCTTAAACCGACTTCATACACCATAATACTAGTTTTCAATTAGGTTTTCGAAAAACTTCATAGAACAACACCAGCAGCCTCCAAGGGACGTCCATAGCCTTTGAAGTTCGTCAAAGCACTTTAGATTTTAGATTATTGTTTTGCTTCCAAGGGAGAAGATCTCATCTCTTTGTATCTTGATATTGAGAAGTATTTTCTGAACCCTTTTTACTCCTATTCGATTTATGATTATGCACTTCTTTATACTTGTCGTGATGTCTTGTTTAACTCAGTCTAGTTGGGTTTAAGGGTTATTCAAGGGAGATTTTCAAGATTGATTAGTTTAAAATGGTGATTTCTAGGGTAGTTTCATTTACACGGTTCACTTGATCTTAATGAATGTGGTTAGTTTCATGAGCTAGCTTCTCTTACATCCAATTTTTAATCTATAACAAAAGAGAAAGAGTACTCAGAGAGGTCAGACTTGTAAAAACTAAAAGGATGGATGTGCTTTTATATTGAACGGTTTGTTTTTTTAGGAAATTTCATATTATTATTAAAATGTAGATTTCTTTTTAATTGGTTGAATGAAAGAATCCGGAAAAGTTTAATTTAGATTAATTTCATATTAATTAAAAAGTTAATATTCTTCTTTTTTCAAATGGGAAAGTACGATTAAAAAATTCAACGAAATTAAATTTAAAGTTGAAACAAGTTTAGTTATTTTTATTATATAATAATGAACCACCAACTGTTTGAAAAGATCACCGCAACCAGGCCCTCCTTTGTTTGGCGTAGTATTCAGGGAGTACAAGAATTAATGAGATTAGGGATGCAACAGGCCCTCCTTTTCTTGGGGTAGTATTCACAAAGCATAAGAATTAATGAGATTACGGATGAAAAAAGAAATTGGCAATGGGAATGATTTCATAATCCTGGGAGTTACAATGTGTCTCACTTCAAGGAGACCCATTCTGATGAATGAACCTCTTCATACTTAATGCAGGGTTTCCAGTGGAGGAAGTTAAGCTAATCACAAAGATCAAGCCAGGTGGACAGCATTCAAAGGCTTTTTTCTCAGGGACTTATAACAGCAATGGTGAATACACTGTCAAGTCACGGTATTGGGTCTGGAGGAACATCCAACACCCGGAAGAGGATTTAAAAACAGTTAACAATCCTAGTTTAAACCCTTTGTATGAAGCTCTCTGACAGATAAAAACTTCTCCAAAGATCAGGCATTTCTTCTGGAAGGTTTTAGCAAATTGTGTGGCCACAAGTGCAAATATGAAGAAGAAGAGGCTTACACAGGGAGGTGATTGTCCTTGGTGTCGAGATAGAGAAGAAGACATCAACCACATTTTTTTTTCTATGCCCTTATGCACGACTTATATGGGCTTTATCTCCAATAGGGCACCTGCTTCTATGAGAATCTAGGGAATCTCTTGTTACGAGATGAGAAATGGAACGAGGAGGATAAGATGAGGCACATGATATGCCTTGGATTTTGTGGTTAATATGGAAAGGGAGAAATGATCTGGTTTTCTCGGCATGTGACTGGCCTGCAAATGAGCTTCTGGAGGAGGCAAAGTAAGAGTGTCTTTCATGGTTTGACTGTAATGTTGAGACTGTTGATCGTAATTCAACTCCAATTTCAAGTTCTGGCTCAAATGCAGGTGCTATGCATCTTAAGAAGTGGAAGGCACAAATAGAAGGTTTTCTCAAATGGAACACATATGTCTCTTGGGGAAAAGATAAAAATGCTCGGGCATTGGTTGGATTATGCGGAATCAGTCTAGGCGTGTTATACATTTAGGTGCAAAATGTCTGCCTCAACTAATCTCTCCTTTGCATGTGAAGTTGCGGCTCTTGTTTGGGCAGTAGGCTGAGTCAAAAACTTAGGGAATAGCAATGTTATTTTGGAGACAGATTCTTCAAATCTTGTCTAAGCTATCTATGAGCCCCAGAAATTACCAAGTCTTCACAGCTACTCCTCGGATATTTTAGGCATGTGCTCGGATGCTATGGGTTTTGTTTTTAAGTTTTTGTATCGTTCTAGTAACTTTTGAGCTGATGCTATTGCTAGAACTGTCTCTTTCAACCTTATGTATTTTGCGTCTTTGCTTCTAACCCCTCTTGTATAGTTACAAGCCTTTGTGGACTCGAACATTTGTGGTCTAATTACTCCTGTTTTAGCATAATAGAAATTGGTTTTGTGTTTAAAAAAAAAAAAAAATGATCGCGATGTCATTTTGAATCTTTATAGCTTCTTGTTTACATCAGTGGTTGACTTTGATCTATAGCTACTAGCTAAAGATATAGAGATTGAGTTGAGCTGCGACTTATTAAAGACTGAATGTGATTTTAATATAATTAAGAAACGCATTTTCTTAGTGTTAAAAATAACAAATCACCTTTCGAGTAACATATGTCATATAAAGTGTTTATTATATAATTATAGTCACTTTTCCAATTAAATTTTGACATATGCTAATAATTTTTTCTCATTATAAAAAGAAATTAAATCACTTATCCAATAAAATTTTGAAATATGTTAAACATTTGAGAAGAAATAAATATAAAATTGAAATAATGCCATCATCACCAGCAATCTAGTTAGGTTTAAATCCAGAACATTTTCCTAAACCCAAATAACTAAAATCAAACTGAAACCCCCAAACCAAAACCAAAAAATATAATTTAGCAAAACCGAAAAAGAAACAAATCTAAAATTTCATGAAGAACCAAATCTTAAAATACCAAACTCTAATCCGGTCAAGGCGGGTCCCAGAAGATGATTCGGAAGGATCGAAGACTTGCCCAACGAACAAAACAATTCCGGTTTTGTCTTCTCTAATCAAGTAAAGAAATGGATGATCTGCCACAAAATCTATCGGAGGAGGAGGGAAAAAAGCGCTGCAGCCACTAGCTATAGCGAAAGCAGTAGCAGCCGCAGCTTCTGCACCTTCTTCATCGATCTCAATCAAAGCTTTATGGTATAGTGAAACATTAAGCTCCATGTCATCGAAAACTCTTGATGCTTCAAACTCGAATTCGATCGTAAACTTTGGAATTCTGAATTCACCAACACTAAATCTTCCACTCGGAATGTAACTATCCAAGAATCCATCAGTAGATGTTATTTTCTCCACAAGATTATTCAATCCATATTTCTCGTCCGGGATATAGAAATACATCGAGAATTGGCGACTTGTATCATTATCATTGCCTTGTTGGTATGGTAGTGAGACGCCCTACCCCCAAAAAGGTGTACAAAAAGATACGGAATTTCAAAAACTTTTTTTTTTTTTAAACATGATCGATCGATCCATATGTTGGATCGATCGATCGGAATCCCGACCGATCGAACCGAAATACCTGGATCGATCCAAAAACTTTACGGTAAAACAGATCAATCGATCCTCCGCTTGATCGATCGATCTCCACAACCCAAACAGAGCCGTAAGAAAACAGAGGAGGACTGATCGATTGATTACCCGTGGATCGATCGATCACCCGTGGATCGATCGATCACCCATAGATCGATCGATCAGACCTGGATTGATCGATCTTAGCGCGTCGAGTCGATCTTAAAATCTTACGGTGAAAATGGATCGATCGATCGGCCCTTGATCGATCGATCTCTCTGTTCTGTACCCAAAACAACAACAACCAACAACAAGACAAACATAACCACCCTTAACTTATGCATATTCCCTTATCAACATCGCTACAAGCATTCTTATGAGTCCAAAACCTCACCCACCAAGGCATTAGAAGCATCCATCAAAAGATCCAAAAAAGAAAACTCGAATTACTACTAGATCATCCCTTCTCTCCGGCCTTGGTTCCACGAGCTTCGCATCCTATGACTTCTCTTTACCTGCACCAAAAGAGGTGCGTAAGCATTGATAATGCTTAGTGAGACGGTCATCCCGTCCCCACGGCTATACACACATATGATCAATGAATTTAACGCAATCAACATATGCTTAAAGAACAAGCCAATACATACCGTGAAAGAGCTCAAGCACACACAATCATCACACATTATGGCTAAGCCATAAGTCACACCCATATGGACTAGTCCCTAAACACATATCAATCACGAAAACTCAAAGATCACACAGCTAAGCCGACGGTTACGCACTCACCTTTTCTTAAGCTTGATTCTCCTTGGTTCTTACTCAACCCACACCAAGGTATCAACTACTCCCTGATAAGAGATCATCAAACACTTCAATCAATTGATCACAAGCTCCAAACTCAATCTACTTCTTTAACAAACTCGGATTCCCTTAACCAAAAACAAGCTTCACTACACCAAGCATATCTCTTGCCCTAGACCAAATTTGACAAATTCCTTCAGTGATACTTAAGATCACACTCTCATCAACCTATATACCAAATTTCAGCCCAAAAAATGAAGATTTGAGTATTCAATCACTCTCTCAAACTCATCCCGTCGAGTTTACCCTGTTTTGAGCGGTTTTGGGAGAAAAATCATAACTCTCAAACCACTCAACATAATCCCACGAAATTTGGTAGATAACTAGGCAAGAGATTGAAGAACTTACCCAAAACATTTCAGCTCAATCCGTGTCCTTTTGATACCCCGATCGAAGCTCATAAGTCACCCCAAAAACTCTGTTTTAATTTTTTCAAGCTTTTCTCTCTTCTCTTCTTCTCCTTCTTCCCTCTTCTTCTCTAGCTCTCTCTCTCTCTCTTTTTCTCTCTTCCCCTCTCTCTAACTTCAGATATTTTTCCTCCCCAATGAGACAAGAGAAGCTTCAAGAAGAATATAGAGAAGAGAAGAGAGTATACATACACATACATATATATGTAATTATTGGTTTAATCTTAATTAAACCAAACTAAACCAAATTCCCTAAACCGTAACAATTAGTTCTTCCACTTAACCTCTTCCGCTCGGTTTAGTAACTCCGTCTAATTTTCTGAAATATTTGAGACATCTTCTCGTCCCAAAGTATTTCCTTCTCTCCGCTAAAACTCCAGAATTACAGCTTAATTTCGCATAAACCGAACCACTCGGGATTATGTCTCAATATTCGATCTATTGATCGAATCAACTCATTTACCGCCTCTAGGGCCATCAATCAAGCTCGGTATTATTCCATACTTGGTTCAATAACACCCCCGGGTCTAATATCGCAAGATCCTACGTGGTCATCCAACGGCTAACCCGTCGAAATCCAATTATCCCCGGATTCGAACGAGTTAAGTCGTCAAACGACCTAGTATATTAGAATCCAATAACACCGGACCCTAATATACTAAGTTCCCGTGAGATCCGATACTACCGGACCCCACCCCGGTCTACCGATCTATTAGGATCAAATACCCCATGATCCTAATCGGTAAACCCCCTGGTTAGGATTAAATACCACATAATCCTAACCAACATCATTAGAGCTAAATACCACATAACTCTAATGACCCATCATTGGGGTTAAATATCACATAAACCCAATAACCCGTCAATAGGATTAAATATCGCATAATCCTATCGACACAAACCACGTATTAGGATCGAATGACGTAAACCAAAAAAAATCCCTGGACCAAGACGGAACAAAACACCACTCCAAACTCCGCAACACATGAAATACCACATCATGTGTCAAACCCATCGATACATGAAATACCACATCATGTACTCGACATCCCTAATACATGAAATACCGCATCATGTATTAATCATTCTCAACAATTTTGATAAACATCCACATATAAATAATTTCTCGTCAATTACAACAAATCCCGAGGGTCCATAACAACAACCATCAAATACAATACAACTCGAAAGGATGACTAAGGAACACGGATGTTACAATTCTCCCCCACTAATTAGATTCGTCCTCGAATCTCAGGTCTCAACTTGTTCCCTGAACCACTTGGAGAATTTTGCCCTTATCCTCCTTTCCGGTTCTTAAGTCTCCTCTTCAATCCCGTCACAATCCCATAAAATTCTAACCTCGGGAGTTCTCCTCCTCCCGTCAACCCTGATTCTACGATCTAGAATCCTCACGGGTCTCGCCTCGACCCTCAAATTCGGTGACAACTCAGGTGGAATCTCCTGTAATACCTGATCATCCCTATGCAAGTATTTCTTCAACTTCGCAATATGAAAAACGTTGTGAAATGCCTGCATAGATGCTGGCAATTCCAGTCTGTAAGCAATAGGTCCAACTCGTTCCAATACCCGGAATGGTCCCAAATACCTCGGACTCAACTTGCCTTTTGAGATAGACCTGTTCGAACCCTTAAACATCGCCATCTTGAGATAAACCACATCTCCTACGGCGAACTCCAATTCTTTCCTGCGGTTATCCGCATAGCTCTTTTGTCGGTCCTGAGCTTCTTTCATGTTCAACTTCAAGAATCAGATTTTCTCCGTAGTCTCCTGCACCAAACTCTCGCTAAACATGCTTCGCTCCCCCACTTGAGTCCAGCATAATGGCGTCCTGCAAGGCCTGCCATACAAAGCCTCATATGGTGCCATCTCAATACTCGTCTGATAACTGTTATTATACGTGAACTCCACCAAGCTCAAGTAGCCGGCTCAATGGCCACCCCAATCTAGCACACACATCCTCAATAGATCCTCAAGAGTCTGAATGGTTCTCTCTGACTGCCCGTCTGTCTGAGGATGATACGCGGTACTCATGTGTACCTTAGTACCCATCTCCCTCTGGAACTCTTGCCAGAAAACCGATGTGAACTTACTGTCACGGTCCGATACAATGCTCACAGGTACACCATTGAGTCTCACTATCTCACTGATGTACCTTTTCGCCAAATCTCGAGCTCTATTTGTCTTCCTTATGGCTAGGAAGTGAGCAGACTTAGTCAATCGATCAACAATAACCCAAATAGCATCTCTGCCCTGAGAATTCGGTAACCCAACCACAAAGTCCATAGTCACCATATCCCACTTCCACTCAGGAATGGGTAAACTCTGTAACAAACCGTTGGGAACCTGATGCTCGGCATTCACCAGCTGACAAGTCTCACAGCTAGCCACCCACTTGGCTACATCTCTCTTCATCCCAACCCAATGATAATATCGCTTCAAATCTCGGTACATCTTAGTTGCCCGGGATGAATAGAAAACCGACTCTGGTGTGCCTCTCGAAGAATATCTCTCCTCAATTCCTCATCATTTGGCACACATACTCGACCATGAACCAGGATGGTTCTGTAATTCGAAATCTCATACTCGGATTTCCCATCCTTAGAAGCTTTAATCAAAGCCTCATCCTTCTCTTGAGCCGCTCGTACTCTACTCAAAATATCAGCTTGATTAGCTGCCTCTAACCTCAACGGCTCTGACTCATTAGAAACAACGCATAGCTACAAGGTACTAATCATACTCATCAACTCCTTGGTATCCTTCTCTGTACTTGCAGCTACCCGCTTCCTGCTCAAGGCATCAGCAACGAGATTAGCTTTCCCCGAGTGATAAGCTATCTCGAGATCATAATCCGCCATAAGCTCCATCCATCTGCTCTGTCTCAAGTTCAACTCAGGCTGAGTGAAGACGTACTTGAGACTCTTATGATCCGTGAACACCTGTACCTTACCACTATACAGATATGATCTCCATATCTTCAACGCAAACACCACCGCAACCAACTCTAGATCATGAGTAGGGTAATTGGCCTCATGTTTCCTCAACTGTCTCAAAGCATAAACTATAACCTTCCCATGCTGCATTAAAACACAACCCAATCCTAGCCTCGAGGTACCCGTATAAACCACATATTGCTCCTTAGGATCCGGTAAAGCCAACACTGGAGCGGTAGTCAACATCTCCTTAAGTCTCAAGAAGCTCTCCTCACACTTTTGAGACCAAACAAAAGGAACATCCTTCCCTGTCAATTTCATCATAGGCTGAGCAATACTCGCAAAACTTTTGACAAATCTCCTGTAATAACCAGCTAGACCGAGAAAACTTCTTATCTCCGTAGCATTCTCGGGTTTCGGCCATTCCCTGATGGCCTTAATCTTCTCGAGGTCGACGAAAACTCCACTCTTAGAAACCACGTGACCCAAAAACCCAATCTCTCTTTGCGAGAAACTACACTTACTTAGCTTGGTAAAAAGCTTATATTCTCTTAACTTTTCCAACGCCTTCCTCAGGTGATCACCATGCTCGTTAGAACTCTTCGAATACACCAATATGTCATCAATAAAGATGATCACAAACTCATCCAAATATTCTCGAAACACATCATTCATCAATCTCATGAATGCCGCTGATGCATTTGTCAACCCAAAAGGCATCACTACGAACTCATAATGCCCATATCTCGTCCTGAAGGCCGTCTTCTGAATGTCTGACTCCTTAATAAGAATCTGATGGTATCCAGAAGCCAAATCAATCTCGAGAACCAAGTAGCACCTCTCAACTGATCCAATAACTCATCAATTCTCAGAAGAGGGTACTTATTCTTTATCGTCACTCGATTCAAACCTCGGTAATCGATGCATAACCGGAAACTCCCGTCCTTCTTCTTCACAAACAAGATGGGTGCTCCCCATGGCGAACTACTCGGTCTTATGAAACCCTTATCCAATAGCTCCTCCAACTGCTTCTTAAGCTCTGCCATCTTCGTTGGTGTCATACGGTATGGAGCTTTAAAAATAGGAGCCGTTCCCAGTTCTAACTCAATCATGAAAGAATCCGATCTTGGCGGCAGTAATCCTTTCAACGGTTGAAACACATCCTCAAATTCTCTCACCACGGGAATATTTTGAAGCATTGACTCTCCAACCTCCTCGGGTATCGAGATAGTCATGTGGTATGCTTCACATCCTCTCTCTAAAATCTTCTCGGCTTGAATAGCCGATATCGCCAAACTTCCCGGCATAGGTCTTACACCTTGATACACCACTTTCTCATGATCATTTTCGAACACCATTCGACCGCGATGACAATCTAGGTGAGCCTTATACTTTCCAAGCCAATCCATTCCCAAAATCACATCATATATCTCTACTGGCCACACAATCAAATCAGTTGGCTTCACTTCTCCAGCAATATGGAAATCGACATCTTTTACTAAACTATGAGTCTCAAAAGTCTGACCCCCAGCCACTTTCACCCTTCTCAAATAATCACTAGGCTCTTCTCGGAGCCTTCCCTCTCTCACTAATTCTGGAGTAACGAAGCAATGAGATGCTCCGGAATCAAACAACACATGAGATATAACCCCTCCCACGTTCAAGGTCCCTACACATAGCCTATGCATTGAGACCACACAATAATAGCAACCACCACAACACACAATTGACAAACACTCATAATCACAACAAAATAATTAATAAGAGAAGAATTATAACCAGTGATCGGCTTGGTGTTGTTCCTTTCTCCTGACTCGATGCTCAGCGAGTATGCTCGAGGAGTCACTGCCGTCCTTTTAGCGGGTGGAGCTCCAAAACTCCCTCCGCCTTGTTGTAGTTTCGGACATGAAGTCTTGATATGCCCAACCTCCTTACAATGGTAACAAGTCCTGATATCCTTATTGGGGCAGTTAGCATCCTTATGACCTTTGCCTCCACACTTGAAGCATCCGGATTGAGTGCTAGAAGCACTCTGAGAACTGCCCTCCCACTTCCTCTTCTGCCCTCCCATGAACTTGCCACCTTTCCCTGAATCAGAAGTAAAAGACTTCTTCCCTTGAGCTTGAGACTTAGACGCTTTAGCCTCCTCTATCATACCCTCCTTATTGGGGCAGTTAGCATCCTTATGACCTTTGCCTCCACACTTGAAGCATCCGGATTGAGTGCTAGAAGCACTCTGAGAAGAGCCCTCCCACTTCCTCTTCTGCCCTCCCATGAACTTGCCACCTTTCCCTGAATCAGAAGTAAAAGACTTCTTCCCTTGAGCTTGAGACTTAGACGCTTTAGCCTCCTCTATCATACCCTCCTCAATCATGGCCACTCTCTCTACTAGCTCGGCCACCGACGCGTACGATCTCACAATGCATCTATTCCTTAATTCCAACCGCATTCCCCTTAGAAATCTTCTTACTTGGGCCTGTTCATCCTCAAGACCCCTTCCCATAAACCTTCGAAATCGGTTAAACTCCACTTCATACTCTCGTACCGACCTCGTCCCTTGAGACAATTCTAAGAACTCCGTCTCCAAATGATCTATGGCTTCTTGCGGGAAATACTTGAGGTTGACTCTTCACAGAAACTCTCCCATGTATCAACACCATTGGCTCTCCTAGCCAACACACCTCTCCACCACATATGTGCATCTTGTTCCAGGTAATGCACTGCCAAGTCCATCTTATATTCATCCGGACATCTCACCGAGAGGAAATTTCTCTCTAATCTTGACTTCCACTCGTCTGCTTCCACCGGTTTAGCACCTCCCGAAAAGAATTTGGTGCCAAACCGTTGCATATGATCTAGCACTGTGAGGTACGTGGGAATCACAGGACCCATAATATCTCCCCTAGCCTCAGCATTCGCCACTCTCGGCGGCTCAATAATCCCAGGTGGCGCTACGGGAGCTGGAGCCAGAACCGCTCCCAGTAATCTCTCTAAAATCTAAGCCAGCAACCCCAACATCTGACCCATTTGATTATGACCCTCTTGTTGCTGACCCTGTACTTGCGGCTCACTCTCAACCGCTTGAGCCGCATCACCTGCAGCTCTACCATTTCCCGACTTAGCAACATCCTCGACCACCACTTGATCTTCACTCCGGGGGTCTGCTTGTTCCCTAGGCTTAGCCGGCTCCCGCGCCACTCCTCTTCTACTTCTACCACTTCTTGTACTTCTCACTATACTACAAAAACAATAAAGCGATCAAACCTAAAACTTTAACAACACATAACATGAGAAAAGTCTTATCGTGGAACCTTTTACTTGGTCGAAGAGGGTGATCTCTAACCCCAACCCACAATCACATAATCACAATTCAATAATCACAAGCAAGCAAACATGATTCCAACAAGTCCTAGAAACGCTACTGCTCTGATACCACTAATTTGAGACGCCCTACCCCCAAAAAGGTGTACAAAAAGATACGGAATTTCAAAAACTTTTTTTTTTTTTTAAACATGATCGATCGATCCATATGTTGGATCGATTGATCAAAATCCCGACCGATCGAACCGAAACACCTGGGTCGATCCAAAAACTTTACGGTAAACTAGATCGATCGATCCTCCGCTTGATCGATCGATCTCCACAACCCAAACAGAGCCGTAAAAAACAGAGGAGGACTGATCGATCGATCACCCGTGGATCTATCGATCAGACCTGGATTGATCGATCTTAGCGCGTCGAGTCGATCTTAAAATCTTACGGTGAAAATGGATCGATCGATCGGCCCTTGATCGATCGATCTCCCTGTCCTGTACCCAAAACAACAACAACCAACAACAAGCCAAACATAACTACCCTTAATTTATGCATATTCCCTTATTAACATCGCTACAAGCATTCTTATGAGTCCAAAACATCACCCACCAAGGCATTAGAAGCATCCATCAAAAGATCCAAAAAGGAAAACCCGAATTACTACTAGATCATCCCTTCTCTCCGGCCTTGGTTCCACGAGCTTCGCATCCTATGACTTCTCTTTACCTGCACCAAAAGAGGTGCGTAAGCATTGATAATGCTTAGTGAGGCGGTCATCCCGTCCCCACGGCTATATACCCATATGATCAATGAATTTAACGTAATCAACATATGCTTAAAGAACAAGCCAATACATACCGTGAAAGAGATCAAGCACACACAATCATCACACATTATGGCTAAGCCATAAGTCACACCCATATGGACTAGTCTCTAAACACATATCAATCACAAAAACTCAAAGATCACACAGCTAAGCCGACGGTTATGCACTCACCTTTGCTTAGCGATTGACAACGAAGAACTCTCTTGATTTAAGAACCTCAAGCTTGATTCTCCGTGGTTCTTACTCAACCCACACCAAGGTATCAACTACTCCCTGATAAGAGATCATCAAACACTTCAATCAATTGATCACAAGCTCCAAACTCAATCTACTTCTTTAACAAACTCGGATTCCCTTAACCAAAAACAAGCTTCACTACACCAAGCATATCTCTTGCCCTAGACCAAATTTGACAAATTGCTTCGGTGATATTTAATATCACACTCTCATCAACCTATATACCAAATTTCAGCCCAAAAAATGAAGATTTGAGTATTCAATCACTCTCTCAAACGCATTCCGTCGAGTTTACCCTGTTTTGAGCGGTTTTGGAAGAAACTTCATAACTCTCAAACCACTCAACATAATCCCATGAAATTTGGTAGATAACTAGGCAAAAGAGTGAAGAACTTACCCACAAAATTTCAGCTCAATCCGTGTCTTTTTGATACCCCGATCGAAGCTCATAATTCACCCCAAAAACTCTGTTTTTCTCAAGCTCTTTTCTCTTCTCTTCTTCTCCTTCTTCCGTCTTCTTCTCTAGCTCTCTCTCTCTCTCTCTTTTTCTCTCTTCCCCTCTCTCTAACTTCAGATATTTTTCCTCCCCAATGAGACAAGAGAAGCTTCAAGAAGAATATAGAGAAGAGAAGACAGTATGCATACACATACATGTATATGTAATTATTGGTTTAATCTTAATTAAACCAAACTAAACCAAATTCCCTAAACCGCAACAATTAGTTCTTCCACTTAACCTCTTCCGCTCGGTTTAGTAACTCCGTCTAATTTTTTGAAATATTTGAGACATCTTCTCGTCCCAAAGTATTTCCTTCACTCCGCTAAAACTCCAGAATTACCGCTTAATTCCGCATAAACCGAACCACTCGGGATTATGTCTCAATATTCGATCTATTGATCGAATCAACTCATTTACCGCCTCTAGGGCCATCAATCAAGCTCGGTATTGTTCCATACTTGGTTCAATAACACCCCCGGGTCTAATATCGCAAGATCCTACGTGGTCATCCAACGGCTAACCCGTCGAAATCCAATTATCCCCGGATCCAATAACACCGGACCCTAATATACTAAGTCTCCGTGAGATCCGATACTACCGGACCCCACCCCGGTCTACCGATCTATTAGGATCAAATACCCCATGATCCTAATCGGTAAACCCTCTAGTTAGGATTAAATACCACATAATCCTAACCAACATCATTAGAGCTAAATACCACATAACTCTAATGACCCATCATTGGGGTTAAATATCACAAAACCCCAATGACCCATCAATAGGATTAAATATCGCATAATCCTATCGACCCCAACCACGTATTAGGATCGAATGACGTAAACCAAAAAAAATCCCTGGACCAAGACGGAACAAAACACCACTCCAAACTCCGCAACACATGAAATACCATATCATGTGTCAAACCCATCGATACATGAAATACCACATCATGTACTCGACATCCCTAATACATGAAATACCGCATCATGTATTAATCATTCTCAACAATTTTGATAAACATCCACATATAAATAATTTCTCGTCAATTACAACAAATCCCGAGGGTCCATAACAACAACCATCAAATACAATACAACTCGAGAGGATGACTAAGGAACACGGATGTTACAGGTAGGCTAAGGACCTTGAAACCATTGTAAGCCTTAATATATTGTCTTTCATAGCTCTTCATGAAAGGCACATGTACTTGTTTACCATTGACAAGGTGGAAAGGTTTGCGTATCATCATTGACTTATCGAATTTCTTTACCCAGGCTCCCTTGAAGTACAATGCGTTTCCATAAATCTGATCGGTTTGGCTTGTAAAGGATCCGGAAGAAGATTTTTGATGAGACCATTGGTGTGAAGTGAAGCCCACGAATTCACTTCCATACGCACTTCTTCGGCCTTCAAAAAAAAAAAACATAATCACAAAACCACAACCGAACCAAACCAAAGTTCAAAGATATGAATTAGAAGCAAAACCGAAAATATTGAATGAGATATGTAGTTTCTGTAACCGCTCTGTTATAAAGTTTCTCTTGACCTAATCTAATCAAAGCAAATTCGAAATCGATAAGATATATTTTGTTGGAACTTAATTTTGAACAAATCACTATGGAAGATTTATTGAATTAAGGAAAAAGATCATATCTCGCCTCCATGTTGTTCGCTTTTTAAGTGTTTTCAAAACGTATTTTTCATCTCAAAATAAGCGGTTTTCCAATCCGGATTACATATTTTTGTAGAAAACCTAGAGAAATCAGAAACTAACCTTGGATCGGAAATCAACTTGAGCAAAAGAAGCCTTGAAGAAATTCTCAAAGAGATCTTTCAACTCGGGACTACACAAAAGTGATTGCTCTATCCACACTCCATTAACTGCCGCGATTTTTGGCCCACCTCTTTTGCTTCTGTCGACAAGGACCACGGAAGCGATTTCGCGGAAGATGACGTTGAGCTCATCCGTGGAAGAAGACCTAAGAAAGGAGAGGATGGAGGATCTTAGTATTTCGTTGTCGGAAATAGCAGCGGAGATGGTGAGAACGGAGTTGATAGATGCCGGAAGAAGATGAAATTAGAGTTTCTGGCTACGGCAGAGATTACTTTCCCTGCAAGAAACAGAGCAACGTCGTTTTGCTTCTTAATCGCTTTTTCCATATCCATCTTTTGCTTTTTCTTCTCCTTCGAGAGAGAAGGCTCTGCGATTTCTAATGTGCAAAGTTTTTGGTTTTTGCACATCCATATGTATATATATATAGATAACATAAGATGCCTAGTTTCTAATCAAGATAGAACTAGGTTTTTTTTTTGCATCGTCGAATCAGGAAAAAATCTTTCTTGTTTAGTAAACTTTTTATTTAGAATTGAGATAATGTCATATAATAATATGTTAAGAGAACAAAAATGTAAAAACATAACATACTAAATCTTTTAAACAAACATCTTCTCTCCACTCCGAAAATTATTTCCAATTTTTAAACGTTTTCCTTTTCATTTACCAATTCTCATTTATGTATGTATATTAATTCATATCTAACGAATTGAATTTAAATTATCTTTTATAGATAATGGCTCAATGAACGTGGAACGACTACATCAACTGTGCGAAATATTGAACAACAAGTCAGAATTTTTATATAATTATCATTTTTATAAAATAATTTAATTTTAACTTTATTTCTCTAAATTTGTTGTTTAGATTTTTTGAAAATATACATAGAAATTTTTTGATGAATTTTCGACGTTTTTTTAATTAAAAATATCGTCGAAAATTCATAGGAAATTTTGGAGGACTTTTTCAATATAAATTAGGTTCAATTCGTCAAAATTTTCCGACAACTTAAAAAAATAATTATAAATGTGGTAAGAAATTTAATTCGTTGGAAATTTCCGATGAAAATTGGTTTCCAACCAACAAATTCGTAGGAATATGCCATTTCCAACGAATACGGTTATCAGAAATATGGATGTTTTCTTGTAGTGTGAGAAGTTGAGACCATGTTGAAAAGCTTAATGAGTCATACGAGGAAGATAACCACGCAATAAGAACATATCAATCAACAAAGGTAAAGTGAGGCTGACCTAATTGCTCCATATTTGGGAGCTGAATTCCGTGTAGGAACAAATAATCTTTGGATCTCGTAGCGCATTCTATTCTCTCGACCAAATCTCCCTTTCTCGTTTTTTGGATCATCCATATATTTGCATTTGTATAATTCTTGAATAACACTCTCTTGTAATTATTTCCTTTTTAATCTCCTATATATTATTTGAGAAGTACATTTATAAAATAAACTTCATAAAGTGTAAATATTTACATCACATTGCCATTACATTTAAGAATAAATTAATGAATCTCATTAAAGTTATTTTAGTCATTTTTATTATCTAATCATTTAATTAGATCATGACCATCAATTTAGTTTCCACAAATCATGACCATCGATTCTTTAAAACATAAACCTAATTCGATTGAACATCATTTCCTATAAAAACCTATGTCAACTAAACCTAAACCTACTTTCTTCCACGTTGGTAACAACATCATTGGAAAAAAAAACATGCTAAACCTATGTTCCTACACGTTCTCATCATCCATCATGGGAAGAAACTTATTGTAACTTCAATATCGTCATAGAATATCTACAGGTTCTCATCATCAACGTTTTTAATTTTTTTTTTAAATATTGATTCTATTGAGCTTTGTTTACTTTGACATACCAATTATTCTCTAATTTTTTTTTCAGGAAAAAACTAATACATATAAGAAGAACTATTAAACCTATGACGACTAAGAAGGTACCTTTTTTTAATTCATTATATCGAGTATAAACCTTTAATTTTTCAGTTTTTTCTCGTGAAAATTATATAGACTAATCATCGTTACTTTCATTTGATGTCAATTGTTTTTTTTTATATATTGATTCTATCGAGTTTTCTTTACCTTACCATTTTTTTTTCAGGAAAAACTAATACATAGAAGTTTTATAATTCTTTTCTAAAGTTTCTAATTGGTATATATTAGTTTAGGAATCACAGTGGCTCCGATGATACCTCTGCTGCAAGTTTTCGGCCTTCTACAAGCTCTCAATGGTCATCGTTTCTTTCATGGCATGTGTCAGAAATATAATCATTTATTTTGTCCACAAGTTTGTAACACTTTTTAAAAGAATAAAAAAGAGTTTTATTATTTGTAAATGCGTTAATTGTAAAATTATAGTTATTTTGTAATAAATGATTATATAATAATTCCATAATAATTTTTAATATAATGCGTTATTCCATCGTAAATGCGCTATTTGTAAAATTATAGTTATTTTGTAAATTGGTTATCCCATAATAATTATGTAAATGCGTTATTCCATAATAAAGTTTTATATTCTGAAATCGTAGTTTTATTTGATCTTCATTAATATTTTTTTTCTTTAACTAAGATAGAGTAAGGAAAGTTAGTTATCTAAAAACTTACAAAATTTAGAAAATTAAGAAAATATATTCCGATTATCTTAGAATATACCAATTTTTTAATTACCAATATATTTTGATTTTAAGTAGGATTTACTATCTCCTGGAAAAA
Source organism: Boechera retrofracta (assembly GCA_015832515.1). Taxonomy (NCBI): domain Eukaryota; kingdom Viridiplantae; phylum Streptophyta; class Magnoliopsida; order Brassicales; family Brassicaceae; genus Boechera; species Boechera retrofracta. The sequence continues at coordinate 632,089 of JACCIV010031589.1, forward strand.
ATCATTATCTTTTAAAATCTAATACATAATCTCTACATTTATGATTGCATTAAAAGATCTGTTAATATTTATGATTGCATTTAGGATATAATAACAAATATGAGAAAATCCATAAATTCGGAATAAACAAATTTTAGAAACATTATATATATTTTTTTGAATTTGGTAACAATCAAAATTTATTAAAGATCCTTAATTTCAGAATGCAATCTATCCAAATCTGGTGTCTTAGTGTCCATTCCTAAAATTCGGAATGCAATCTATCGAAATCTGGATATAACTATTAAAGATTCCTAAAATTCGGAATTTGGTAACAATTCGGAATTTATTAAAGATCCTAAAGCATTATAATAAATACTTAAATCGGATATATACTTAAATATTAATATACCTAAAATTTGGAATATTAAATCGGATATATACTTAAATATTAATATACCTAAAATTTGGAATATCTACAATTTTAAAAGTGGAAGTTTATAAAGTTAAATTGGATATATACTTAAATATTATGTTAAATACTTAAATCGGATATATACTTAAATATTAATATACCTAAATTTCGGAATATCTACAATTTTAAAAATTGAAGTTTTAAAGATTTGGTAACAACCAAATTTATGTGTTTTTATGTTAAATACTTAAATCGGATATTATTATGTATATGATATTATTAAATATATACATTTATTCACAATAAATACTTAAATATTAATATACCTAAACTTCGGAATATTTACAATTATAAAAATGGAAGTTTTTAAAATTTGGTAACAACCGAATTTATGTGTTTTTATGTTAAATACTTAAATCGGATATTATATAATTCGGATATAAACTTAAATATTAATATACCTAAAATTCAGAATATCTACAATTTTAAAAATGGAAGTTTTAATGATTTGGTAACAACCGTATTTAGGTGTTTCTATGTTAAATACTTAAGTATCCATATTCTAAAATCCCACTAATCATAATTTATTAAAGATCCTAAAATTTCGGAATATTGGTTTTTTTTTTAAAAAATGGAAGTTTTTGAAATTTGGTAACAAACGATTTTATTAATAATCCTAAAATTCGGAATATCTACAACTTTTAATATCGGGATATGATAATAAATACTTAAATCAGATATATACTTATATATTAATATACCTAAAAATCAGAATATCTACATATTTAAAAATGGAAGTTTTGAAAATTTGGTAACAACCGAATTTATGTGTTTTTATGTTAAATACTTAAATCAGATATGTCAAGTATATGATATTATTAAATATATACATATTCACAATAAATAATTAAATATTAATAATCCTAAAATTCGGACTATCTACAACTTTTAATATCAGGATATTATAATAAATACTTAAATCGAGTATATACTTAAATATTAATATACCTAAAAATCAGAATATCTACAATTTTAAAAACGGAAGCTTTAAAAATTTGGTAACAACCGAATTTATGTGTTTTTATATTAAATATTTAAATTGGATATTATTAAGTATCCATATTTTTAAAGAAAAGGGAATTTTGTCAATTTTTGGGGTCTTAAAGGGGCGTTCCACAAATCGTAACTTATTAAAGATCCTAAAATTTTGGAATATTGTTTTTTTTAAATGGAATTTTTTAAAATTTGGTAACAAAAATACCTGTTCGAAATTTGATAAGGGCAATTTTAAGATATTTTCTATTTTGTTTTAAGTAAGGGCAATATTAAGGTAATTGTTAAAAAATAATGATTTGTTTAAAATAAGGTAATTGTTAAAAAATAATAGAAGCTTTTTTAAAAATCGTTATATCCTAAAAATTGGAATATACTAAATTATCGTGGTTTTATATATATTTTTTAAATAAAGAAATTTAAATAAAGAAATTATTTAAACATCGTGATACTATCCCGTACTATCCCGTACTATCCCATAGAATATCATCGTGATGCTATTGTTTAAATTATAAATGTTTAAATTTTTCTCATTAAATAATTGCCTTATTTAAAAGAGCACGATGTTTATAATTTGTCGAGATATTCTATATATATTTTTAAACTAAGGAAATTTATAGTTTCTACAACCTAATGTTAACTTCTATATATATTATCCTTTTTCGTCTCACCTCATCAAGCCATAAACTTTTTTAAAAGCTTCATATCGACAACCCAAAAAAAATGTCAATCTCAGCGAAATACACTTTTGTGAAAGATTTAAAACCGTTTAAATCTTCTTGGTGTATTAGAGTTAAAATACTCTATTGTTTTATGTACTATAATTTAATTTGTTTTTAATACAGATGTGCTTGGTCAACTGTTGAATGTTGGAGAAATCTGTACCATAAATGTTCAAGGCAAGGCTACGAATAAAATTGATTTTGAGCTACGAGACTCTGAGTAAGTGTTTATTAGTTTTTAATTACTATATAATGAATAATAATAATTAATTTTACTAATTTGCAGGTTTAATTATTATTAGTTTTAAATTATTAGTTCATTAAATTAAAAAATAAATAATTTAATTCTAGCCTTTAGTAAGTTTAGTACGGGCCTAATTATTATTTAATAAAAAATTATGTCACCATTTGTTTTTAATATATTGGTTATAAAAATTAGATTAATAATACCTATTTCTTTTTTCTAGTGATAACCGTCCATTATACTTTGGAAAAAATTTGCTGACCAAATTAATCAAGTTTCAAAAAAATATGTTGGTCAGATGGTTATATGTTTGATAAGGTGAGGCACGTTAGGACTATACAAAGGTGTGTATAAAACTAGCTAATTTGGTCAGCATGCTATTATTAATATTTAATAAATCGTGCAATATATAAGTTATTATTTTATTTTATTTTAACTGAAAATATGATTTTTTAGAACAGAAAATATGAAAACTGAGTTGAAGAAGAAGATTTTTTTGAAGAAGGTTAAGGTTGAAAAATAAGGGAGAGATTTGCAAGTCACCATTGTTGGATGTTTATTCACATGGTGAAGAACAATTTTTTAAATTTCAAGTTATGCTACTTAGGGTCCTTTCTTTGGTTTTAATCATACATTTTATTGGATTTGAGATTTATAAATTGTGGTCGATTTGATAATTCTATTATTTGTTTAGTATTTCTCAGCCTTTTTATTCTTTGCTTAATTGTGGTCGATCACTAAATCTCAAAATTACAATAAAATTATGCAGATACCACAATTATTCTTCACTTTGTTGACTAAATTTTGAGAACTGTTTTATGTCCATTGAAATTATACTACTCAGCCGATAATAAAATATATTGGGATATATCCTACTATTGGAACGAGTTTATCTTAGAAGGGTATCTATATATATGGGATATATAATACGTTAATTATTCATTTCGAAATATATATACACTAATGTCAATGTATAATGTCTTCCTACAAATATATACACTAATTATAGGGTATATCTCATTGCGAAATTTAGGTGACAAAATTAAATTATCATTGGGTGATTAGCTAATAAAAAAAATGATGACGTATAGAAATCATCCACGTAAAATTAACTATAGCACATAAAAATTTATATGTTTTCATGATCTACAGGTTATGTTTATGCTATAATTAAGTTAAGATGTTGAAGATTTGTTTTTCATGAAAAGTAAAACCTCTATAAAGAGTTTATATTATATTTGTGTATCATTTTAAGTTTTTTTAAGTAGGTTTTGGGCTACCACTTAATTCTGGAACATGAGCATAATAACTTTACGTATATATGCAGGTGGCGCATATGGGTACGGTAACCTTTACAACTCAATAACATTGATTTTGTAAAGCAAAATCAAACATGTCTAAGAATCGATTAAATTGATGTTGAAAGAAAATTGGGAAATGGAGATCAATATATTTCATCTTTTGTTTTTTTTTCATTTTGTCGATTCGATGTCCGAATGGATTGATAAACTTTCTTCTCTTTATTTTTTTTTAAAAGAAATAAATTAAATCTGAATAGTAGGCCGTAGGTTCAATAACAAAATACTATAAAATAGGGTCATAACCAGATTATACCGTACATAACCATACGGATTAATGTCCTGCAACAAAATCACGTTTTAATAATCAATTTTTTTTTTTCATATAAAAAACCTTTAACCCGTGCTTAACAGTATCTAGTATCAATATAACATTCCATCCAAAAAAAATGATCTTTGGATTCAGTCTCAATGTTGTAGTGGGTAAAAGAACTCAGCCCGGCCCAAACTTAAAATGAGTCTGTCCACGAGAAATCCAAATTCATAAACCCCAAAAAAAAATCAAGTATTGGCAATATTACCCAAAAAACTTGTTGGATAATGGGTCAGCATGTGGATATCCAAATTTTTTTAGCTATGTTATAATGATTTTAATTTAAGTTTCAGTTTATAATTTGAAGAGTAAATTCGTTTATTAATTGGTTTTGTAAGTAAGAACATATAATTTTTTTTTGAAATATTTCTATTAGTTTTCTATTCATAAAATTAATATAAAATCTAATGATTTTCTAATGTTCTTTTAACTCTTTTTTGCAGCTCAAATTCAGTTGTTCAGCTCAAAACATATTCAATTCTTTGGATGTTTGTTTTTCACTATAGCCATATGCTCGCTCTTCTGTTTGCAACAGTAATTCTTAAAGTATTTTGTGGCTTAGCATTATATGTAGTCTGCGACTGTGGGGTCATTTAACCACATCACTAGTAATCTAGTTAGGTTTCAATCCAATGAACATTTTCCTAAACCCAACTAACCATAATCAAATTAAAGCCCAAACCCACCAGAAACAAATCAATCTTGGTTCTAACTGATCAAATATAATTTAGCAAATCATAACGAAATCTAAAATGACAGAAAGAACCAAATCTTAAATACCAAACACTAACCCGTTTAAAGCCGGTCCTAAGCAGAAGAATATTTGGAAGGATCGAAATTTGACCAGCGAACAAAACAGTTCCGATTTAGTCTTCTGTAATCAAGAAAAGAAATGGATGAATCAACAATTTGACCGGTATCTTTCCAAAAAAAAAAAAACAATTCGACCGGTTTGATTTGGTGACAATCCGGTTTATTTTGTAAGACGGTTATAAGATCAATGAGTAAAATTAAAAAATTTAAGAAACAACTAAACATATAAATCTCAATCTAGTAACCATAAATTCATGGCTGAATAAAAGAGTCAAACTAAAACTCATTAACGAAATAAGAAAGTGATCCGGTCTTAACCAAATCTAACATAGGATTCAAGTCGAATAAACTATTTCCTAGCCGACGACGAATTGGCTTAGTAGTTAAACTTTTGGTTACCGAAAACGTAGGGATCTTGAGGTCACGGGTTTGCGTTGGGAAGGATCTGCTTTCCAAAGGAGAGTTATATTATATGGTCTAGACCCTGCCCTGAGAGACATACGGACCTTGAACATCCTGGTTATCAAAAAAAAAAAAAAAAAAAGAACTAACCAAACCCAACTTACAACCAGAAACCACCTAGAGTCAAACAAATCTCGGTTTTAATTCCAACAAGAACCTCAATACCTGATCTCAAGTTCTCAACCCAAAACCAAATCAAATCGGAACCCTGGTTAAACCTGACCTCCAGAGCCTAAGAAGATTTAAAATTAGAAGGATCAAAGATTTGACCAACGAACAAAACGGTTCCTGTTTTGTCTTCCCGAATCAAGAAAAGAAATGTTAAGGAATGAGATATACTCTTCCTTTGGTTAAGGAAATTTTCCATTTGTCTCTGTAGTTTCCATTTCTAATTAAAACTTGTAATCGATATAAAAGGCGTGATACCTAGGTTTAATGGGAACAAGGTTTTTCCCAGCTTCTGTCTCCTTTTAAGTTTCACTCGTTTAACATGGTATCAGAGCGAAAATCTTGATTTTGTTTTAGTCATGAAGTATGGCAGAAGCAACCAAGAAAACAGAGGAAAAGTTAGAGATTAGGAGGACAATCTCGCCGTATGATTTGACCTTGGCTAATAACTCGGGAGTAGTCATCTCCTATCTGCTCGTAAAGTCATCAAATTATGATGGGTGGACATGTGGAATCAAAACTGCACTTGTCTCACGGAAGAAGTTTGGTTTCCTTGATGGAACAATAACAAAACCGGCGTCAGGCACACGTGACTTCGAAGATTGGGGTCTTGTTAACGCGCTGCTTAGATCAAGATGTATGTGGATCCTGAGCTCCGAAACAATATCTCGCATAGAGATAATGCAAGAGATTTGTGGGAGCACCTGAAGAAACGGTTCTCTGTGCCTAGTGGGCCATGGAATCAAAAGATGAAGTCTGACTTAGCTAACTGCAAGCAGATCGGGATGTCCGTAGGAGCATACTATGGAAATCTCAACAAAATATTAGGAGAATATCAATAACTATCAGCCACTCAGAGTTTGTGGTTGCGGTGGATGCTCGTGTAATCTGAGCACTCAACAAGAAAAATATCGTGAGGATGACATGGTTCAATAGTTTTTGTACGGCCTTGATGACAAGTTGTTTCATGCCGTCCGTTCGAGCTTGTAGTCACGGTCTCCTTTGCCCTCACTAGAAGAAGCATATAATGTCGTCTATCAAGAGAAAGATATGCTTGCAGTCAATACAGAAGAACAAGTGCAAGCCTCAGCGTTTTTGCAGTGCAAACTCGTGGCCGCTATGACAAGGATAAGACGGAGGTGTGTAAGCATTGCAACAAATCTGGTCACGCGTCAGCAAATTGCTTCGACGTTGTTGGGTATCCTGATTGGTGGTAATAATGCTCTCGTGGTCGTTCGGGTAATTACTGAGGATGTGGGCATGGAGAACGTGTGAATAATCAAGGTCGTGTGGCAGCAGCAAACACGGTTAGCACAGACAATGTCCAAAGTGTTAATCACGTCATCACTGATCGAGATCACGAGCAAGTTGTTGGGTTAAGCGATGAGCAGTTGCGAGGTGCTATGCGTCTACTTAACGCCATGAAGCTCAATGCCGGTGATAACAAACCAAACCAGCCTAAGGACACATTAACACTGGTACGGTCTTTATCTCTTCTTGGATATTAGATACACGAGCTACTCACCATTTGACAAGGAATTAGTCCTGTTTAACTAATGTCCAGCCTATCTCTCCAGTTCTTGTTATTTTGGCTGATGGGAGAGAACAGATTGCCAATCAAGAAGGAACAGTTCGGTTGGGTTCTCATGTTGTTCTGAAATCAGTGTTTTACGTAGAAGATATGAAATCAGATTTAATTAGTGTTGGTGATGCAAGGATTTTTTTTTGATTATCCCGTTCTCAGGTTTCATCCAAGTCTACCCATAGAGTATTCTCGAGAGTTTAACCCATAAGACTGCAAGTGCACAATCATGCAGTTGTAGTAATTATGGGGTCGATCCACAGGGACTGAGAATAACACACAGAGAATACAAGTCTAAATCTAATCTAAGCAAAACAGAAAAATGGGGATTGGTTCCTAATCTTACATGCATAAAATAAATAAACTAAAACATTAAATAAAACCTAAACTAATATTGACAGAGGATTGGATGATAGTCTTAATTCTGGAAATCTAGATCTAGGGTTTATGTTTTATCTAAATAATTTGTGTTTGTCATTTTAGAGATTTTCTATGTCTTGCTAGTCCACTCTCGTGGTATGATAGTCTCTATATTCAAACCCATTCTCGTGGTGAATGAACATGCATTTAATACAATCCCACCATCGAATACTTTCATGAGTGATAGACACATCGCAAGGGTTGTCACACCTCCAGGCGATCCAATAGGGTCAGTATTGGTAAAACCGTGTCTAAGACACAAAATAAATGATAGATCTAATTCTAGAGTCCATCCCACTCTCGTGGTAAAGTCCTCCTGAGATCTTTACCTAACTTGACCAGGGCTAGATAAGCATAGAGCTACTCTATCAAATAACAAACTCGACCATAGCTAATACTTCCAACTATACAGATCTGAGATCTCTACCCACTCTCGTGGCGCAGGGAATCTCTAATAATACAACCACACCTACTGGATTCAGTTGTACACTTAAGCATCTTCCATAAGAGGATACTTAGCATTAAGATGCATACACTACAAGAAAAAGGCCAGAAAACGAGGACTTTTGCGACGAAAAATATGTCGTCGCTCACTTGCGACGAAATATAAACGGTATTGCGAGGACATAGGCTTTCGTCGCTAAGTTATCGCAATAAATTTAAATTTACGACCGAATAGCGAGGAAACGTAATTATTCTTGGAAAACGGTCGCTAAATTTGTAACCGTTGCGTTGTTTGCGACGACATTAAGACAAAAAATAATGGTCGATAGTTTTTGAGGTTTTAGCGACGGTTTTCTGAGACTAGCGACGAATTTGCGAGAAATATAGCTGACAATATGACCGTTATAATATGGCCGTTATTTACATGATATTTCGTCGCTAAGTGGTCGGAAAAAACATATGTTTTCCTATAAATACAACACTCTATGAGAAAGGATATAATCATAGCCAATTCCCTAATATTTTTCTTCCTAAATATTTTGTTTATTATATCGACAATGTCGAAATTACCTTGGTCCGAAGAAGTTGATACCGAACAAATACTAAACATGGAGTTAACGATGTCCGAACTCCAGACTGTTGTAACGGGTTGGGCTGCGGAGGAAGAACAATTTTTGGAACTGATGTCACCTGTACAACCAACATATCCCGGAGAAAGTTCTGGGGGAATCCCTTTAATTCCGGGACTGGCTCAAAAGATTCAAGTGGCGCTCAGAAGGAAGAAGAACAAACACCCTTCAACATTTAACAACCTCGGGGAGTCAATCCCTACACAGAAAGTGATGAACGTCATTGCGACAGAGGACAATGGAGGAGACAATGATTTTGAGGTGGAACCATGGTTAACTGCAATAAAAAAATGTTCGTCACGAAGGTTAGGAAAAATAAAATAATGTTTTTGAATTTTTAATATATGTTTTAAATATATTATTAAATATAATTTATTTTCTGTAGCGATGTTACAACAAATTCCGAAAGACTTTCCTATTTGGACCCCAATAAAGGAAATATTTGATGGAACTAAAAATTGGGCAAAGATTCATAAGGTAAAAAATAATTCATAATTTTGTTAAAAATATTTTTTTAATATCACATTTTAGGGGAAATTTGTAAATATTTTTGTAGGTTGTCGTAATGATAAAATCATTACAACCTAATGGGTTAGGAGACATGATGACCACATTAAAGAACCCAACTTGAACTATTGACGCAATCATACATCACAAAGTTTTTCCCATATATGGAAATGACATAAAAGTTGGAGTTGTGCTGGTATTAAAGAAGGTAACATAATATAATGGTTTTAATTTGTTTAAATTTAGTTAAAAATATTTTAAATTTGGTTAGTCTGAACATTAATTTTTTCCGTGACTGCAGGTTACTGTTTGTAGGTTTACGCGAAAAGAATGTTTTCTAAACATCACGGTTGCAAATGTTGACAAGGTGTACACGAAAGAAAATTATATCCAACCGGATACAGATTCTCATGAAACCGAAATGGAAAATTGCACCGTCCTGATTCAGAAGATGAAGTCGATAATTGATTCAATGTTTATTTTGAAAATTGTAATCTGGAATACTATTATTATGTGTGATTATTATATTGTTGTAATAAACATACATTTTATTTAATATTTATGCAATCGTATTTTTAAGTAATGAATAAAATTAAACCCATTGACCGATTTGTAACCAATATTTTCTAAGTTTTTTTCTTAAATTAGAAAAATAGTTTGTAGATTTATTAGTAAGAAAAATATCTTATATATCTCAATATTATCTAAGATATATATTTTTTTTAAACTCACTTTTTGCGATAACTTTGCGTGGGAATTCATTTTTTGTCGCAAAGTCGTCGATAAGATTAAATTACCGACGACTTTGCGAGAATCATTAGCGACCATTGAGTGAGAATTAATACAACACAACGGCCCGAATGTTTGAACGCAATAAAATGTTAGGCGCTGGTATATAGCCGTTGCTTGTCTCGCAAAGTCGTCGCTAATTTCAATTTATCGACGCTCAAGCGACTAATTTGCAAGGAAAACTATTACAACGGCTACCTGTTATTCGGCACTGACAAGTCAAAATTACGACATATAGCCGTTTCAATCCTCGTAAAGTCGTCGCTAATTTGATATTAGCGAGAACATAGCGACAACAGTTAACGATGACTTTGCGAGGATATTACAGAATTCGTCGCTAAGTCGTCGCTAAAGTGGTTTTCAATTTTTATAAATACATGACACGTGAGTTGCACATTAATTCATATTTTCATGAGTCCCTATATCAACACAAAAACATCAAAACTCTTAGAAATGAGTGACAATCAACGGTACGCATATTTTTGATTATGGATGGATATACCACGAGATGATCAACAATCTGGCGATCTTCGGCAAGAATTTCTGGATGGACTAAGGCAATTCATGGAATTTGCAACAAACCAGGAACTCACATTGCAATCTGGTAAACTCTATTGTCTATGTTCAAAATGCAAGAATAATGGATTTAGAGTTATTTCAGAAGTTAGAAAACATTTACTTCGTAACAGATTTATGGTTGGCTACAAAGTATGGTACGCTCATGGGAAAATGAGTCGATGGTAGATTTTGGTAGTACTAGTGGAGTATCTACCGGTAATATAGTAGGTGAATTAATACCGAAAGTAGAAGTGGATGTAGGGACATTTCAGATGGTAAATGATGCTTATCGCGAAACCATTCCAAGTAGTGCCCTTCACGCAGGAAATCCCATAGAAGAGCCTAACTTAGAGGCACGAAGGTTCTTTGATATGTTAGATGCAGCTAAGCGTCCGGTGTATACAAAATGTAGAGAGGGACATTCACTTTTATCAGCTGCAACAAGATTAATGTCAATTAAAACAGATTACAATTTAACGGAGAATTGTGTCGATGCGATTGCTGATTGTTTTAAAGAGTATTTGCCTAAAGATAATGTTGCAGCATCCACATACTATGAGACACGAAAGTTGGTGTCTAGGCTGGGTTTGCCGTATGAAGTCATAGATGTTTGCATTGACAATGGTATGTTATTTTGGAGAGAAGATTCTAATCGATTGTCATGTCGATTCTGTCGGAAACCACGTTACCAAGCTACAATAGGTGGTGGTAAAATACCGTTTAAAAGAATGTGGTATCTGTCAATAACTGACAGATTGAAGAGGTTATATCAGTCTGTAAGGACGGCTAAATCCATGAAATGGCATGCAGAGCATATTTGTTACAAGGAAATTGCTCATTCATCTGACGCAGAAGCTTGGAAACATTTTCAAGAAGTATACCCGAATTTTGCTATGGAAAGTAAAAACGTTTATTTACGGTTGTCAACAGATGGATTTAGCCCTTTTAGGAAACACGAAAGGAAATATTCTTTGTGGCCGGTGATAGTGACACCTTACAATCTACCGCCATCTCTGTGCATGAAACGGGAGTTCCTGTTCTTATCGATTCTTGTGCTTGGACCTGATCATCCGAAGAGATCACTTGATGTATACTTACAACCGTTGATATATGAGCTGCAAATGTTATGGAAACATGGTGTTGAAGCGTTCGACATATCTTGTAACCAAAACTTTGATATGAGAGCAGTGCTTATGTGGACAATAAGTGATTTTCTGGCCTACGGTATGTTGTCTGGTTGGTCTACGCATGGTCGGTTAGCATGTCCGCATTGTCAAAATAACACAGATGCATTTCAATTAAAACATGGGCGAAAGTCATGTTGGTTTGATTGTCATAGGAGGTTTTTACCTATTGACCATCCTTATCGACGGAGCACCACCTTGTTTAGGAGAAATAAGAAAATTTTTGATGGCCCTCCTCCAGAAATTGATTGATACTGTTTGTTGGCCCAGCTGAGTGAATTTGGAGCAGAGAAGACGGTTACTTGTGGAGGTAACGGGCACGAGCCTATATATGGATGTGGTGTTAACCATAACTAGCATAAGAAAGGTATATTTTGGGAACTCCCGTATTGGAAGGACCATCTGTTAAGACATAACCTTGATGTTATGCACATTGAGAAGAATTTCTTTGAAAACATAATTCATACAATTCTGAATATGCAAGGTAGAACGAAGGATAATTTGAAATCGCGACTAGATTTTCCAGAGGTTTGTGCGAGGTCTCATCTTCATGCTGTTGGTCAAAATAACACGGGTCCTACTCCCAATTTTAGATTGTCTACCCGAGGAAAAGAAGAATTCTTCAGATGGATTGGTGAAAGTGTCAAATTTTCTAACGGATACGCATCAAATCTCCGACACTGTAATATGGAAAAGGGATACTTTATAGACTTAAAAGTCATGACTGCCATGTTATAATGCAGCGTCTCTTACCTTTTGCTTTCACTAACCTACTGCCACAAAACGTGCACAAATCCCTTGCAGGTATTGCTTATTTTTTTATTTTTAAATCCCGTGATTTAGATTATTAAAATATGTCAAATAATGTATAATTTTCTGTGTAGGTATTGGTGCATTTTTCCGAGACCAATGTATAAGATCGTTCACGCGAGACAGTCTTCATCATTTAGAGATGCAAATCTCTGTAATAATCTGCAATTTGGAGAAGATTTTTCCACCATTATTTTTTCATGTTATGGAGCATCTTCCTGTGCACCTTCCGAAAGAAGCATTACTTGGAGGTCTAGTTCAATACCGTTGGATGTATACATATAAAAGAGACAGAGTTTTTAGATTAGCTCACATATTTTGTAAGTGGATGAATAATTGTTTACCATCGACTGCAAATTTTAAAATTCTGTTTTTACGTTTTGATAAGAAAAACTTATATGTATGGTATAGGTTAAAAATGAGGTTTTATTGTGACACCAAATGCCAACTTGGTTAGAAGAGATTACATTGACGCCTATTTTTGTTGCAAAGTCATATCCGATGTTCTGTACACGTGGATATGCTTACAAAATTCTTCGCCAAGAGAAGACCAGAGCAACATGCGATTATGATATCTGTTCAAAATCCGGTGATATCATATATTTCGGCATTCTTCGTGAAATTTTGGAAATTCATTACCCTGGGATGCTTGACCTACGATGTGTTCTGTTTTTAGCCGATTGGTATGACTCAACCATCGGAATGGGTGTTCGTCATGATGAATTTGGAGTTACTAGCATACATTCAAGGAAAAGATTGCAAAAGTACGATCCATTCATCCTCGCATCAAAGGCCGACCAAGTATGCTATATTCGGTATCCGCGTTTGACGAACCAAAATGATCATTGGATTACAGTAACATCTATCACTCCTAGAAACAGGATGTTAGCGATCTCAGATCAGGAGCCTATGCAACAAGCCGAAATTCTAGACATATATTAAAAGGTAGATAGATCGATTAAGAATAATCAAACATATATTAAACCCTAAAAGTAGATCCCATCATCGACCACTATCCTAGTGTTCTAAAAGATCTACTCTAAAACAGAAGAAAGAAGCAAAAAAAAAAAAAAAAAACTATTTATTAGGGTTTTTAGAAGTGGTGGCTACAAAAGTTCTCTATTCAAAGTTCTCTATTCAAAGTTGTGTTTTCTAGTGAGATTACAAGTGATTATATAGTCCTCGGGATTCTTAGAATATTTCATTTCGTTTTTATCTTGTTTCTGAAAGATTAAAACTCGAGATGACAAGTTGTCCGAATCATGTCTTGTCACGTAGGAAATTTTTCAGCTTTCTTGGACGTTAGAATCAACCTTAATTGGTCGATTCTTGGGTCAATGTGAATCTCTTGAGCTTGACTGATCAATGCATCCTCCAAGAGTATTCTCTGGAAATCCTTCGGACTCCATATTGACCCCTACAGGTCGATTATAGGGTCGATATTGGTGCTCTTCGGTTTCCTGAAATCCTTCTCCGAATGTGCATGATTCAATTGGCGGTGTCAACTCTCCGATCGGTTCTAGCAAGCTCTTGAAACACTCTAAACATCTAGTTTTAGCTCCAAGTATCTAGAAACACATAAACACAAGCAAACACATTAAAACTATACTAAATGTTAGTTATAAAGCCTAAAACTAACTTATTATAATGCATAAAAACATGTAAAATACGATGCTATCAGTTGGAAATTTGATGGATGAAAATCACTGTGTTGTGAAGCTTGCTGATCATTTTCTTATAATCCAGGACCGCATTACAAGGATGGTGATTGGAGTTGGTAAGCGAGATGTGGGTTATTCTATTTTAGAAGTTTGGAGTCAGTTGCGTCGGTGAACACCAAAGGCAGTGACTTGTTCGATTTGTGGCACAAGAGATTGGGTCATCCACGTGCTAATGTTGTTCGCTCAGTTTCTAGTCTTGGTTTATTTAGTTGTACGACATTATCGAATGATGCGTGTGAAACTTGTCTCCACGCAAAGCAAACAAGAGATTCTTTTATATTAAGTTTGAATAAAAGCAATGATATTTTTCAACTTATTCACTGTGATCTCTGGGGTCCCTATAGTACACCATCTCATTCAGGAGCACGATTCATTCTCACAATTGTAGATGATTACTCTAGAGGAACTTAGGTATTTCTGATGAAGCAAAAGAGTTAGACGCAACTTCATCTCAAACGATTTTTGGCCTATACCAATCGCCAATTTGACAAGAAAGTGAAAGTCGTTCGTAGCGACAATGGAACCGATTTTGTGTGCATGCGTGACTATTTTTTTCATAGACCTGTTGCGGCTGAAAACACCTCTCTCGGACACTTCTTCTCCTTTCGCCGTTTCGCGTGGATTAGAAGCTTCGTCGAGATCTTCTTCCTCGGCAGCTCCGCCACAATCAGGTCCTTTTTTGTCACGTGAACCACCAGCCGCCGTTGTACCTGTGATTGCAGTTCCACCAGAAGATTCTCTTGGTCGTGGTAAGAGAGAAAAACAGTCGTCTGTCAAGCTCAAGGACTATATTGTTGAAACAGTTCAGTCCGCTACTCCAGTTCAGTCCACAAGTGAGTATCCTCTCGCTAATTATGTGGATTACAGTAGATTTTCTGATACGCACAGAACATTTCTTGTTGCCATAGAAAAGGGAATTGAACCTCGTCGTACCTAAAAAAAAGCTGTTCAAAATGGTGTTTGGAGAGATGCAATGGGCATTGAAATAAATGCTCTTGAAGAAAATAAAACGTGGACAATTGAAGATTTGCCTCCTGGAAAGAAGGCCAAAAGCAGCAAGTGGATTACAAAATCAAATACTTAGCCAACAGACAAGTTGAATGATACAAAGTGAGACTTGTTGTACTTGGTAATAAAAACGAGGAAGGCGTTGATTTTGAGGAGACGTTTACTCCAGCTGCTAAGATGACAACAGTGAGAACATTCTTGAGCGTTGCATCTGCATGTGGATGGCTTGTACATCAAATGGATGTCCACAATCCTTTCTTACATGGAGACTTAAACGAGGAAGTCCACATGAAGCTCCCTCTAGGCTTCCAAGGTTCTGATCCGAATAAGGTTTGTCGTCTCCATAAGTCTCTGTATGGGTTAAAACAAGCTCCAGGTTGTTGGTTTGCAAAGTTGACAACATCGTTCAAAGAGTATGGCTTCACGCAATCTTTAGCCGATCACTCTCTCTTATGATTCAATCGAAATGAACAGCAAATTTATGTGTTGATCTATGTTGATGATTTGATATTGTCAAGAAACTATGCGAGGTTAATGGCAGAGTTCAAGGCCTATCTCTCTAGCTGCTTTAAGATGAAAGATTTGGGTACTCTGAAATACTTTCTCGGCATTGAAGTTTCTCGCAACAGTGATGGTTTCTACTTGTCCTAAAGAAAGTATACGCTAGAAATACTCGCTGATACTGGCCTCCTCAGTTCGCAACTAGTGATATTTCCTCTCGAGCAGAATCATAAATTGGTGCTCTCAAATTCACCTAAACTATCTGATCTGTTTCCATATCGTCGCTTAGTGGGAAAGTGGATTTACTTGGCTGTTACGCGACCCGACATGTCTTTTTACATCCACATACTTGCTCAATTCATGCAGCAGCCGCGACAAGACCATTGGGATGCAGCCATTCGCTCGGTTCGGTACCAGAAACTGAATCCTGGCCAAGGTATCTTCCTCCCTAAACTTTTGGACTTACGATTCATGGATGGTGTGATTTTGATTGGTTTATTTTCCCTGTTACAAGAAAATCGGTCACTGGATATATAGTCATCTTTGGCAATGCTCCAATTTCATGGAAAACTAAGAAGCAGAAAAGGGTGAGTTTGTCTTCAGCGGAGTCAGAATTTCATGCAATGACTCTCGTCACACAGGAGCTGCTATGGTTAAAAGAAGTTCTCAGCGACATGAATGTCATTCATAATGCTCTCATACATATTTACTCGGACAGCAAATCGGCGTTACAGTTGTGCGCAAATGATATGTCTATATTTTACATACTTTGAGCATGCATTTATCATCCATTTAGCCTTGTCTCATAGCATATTCGTACTATTTCATGTCACTTGTTTCCAGTTTTGCATACTTAGAGTGTTTTGCATTAGGATTGCATGCATATCACATTTTGGAACTGTATCAGGTACATTCAAGGAATATTGAAGATGTTGAGGTCAAATGGAGAGAAGGAAGGAAGGGAGCGCTTAACTCGACCATGCACTCGACCAAGAGACTCGAGTAGAGCACAAAACAGAGACCATGGAATTGGACTCGAACAAAAACTCGAGTAGAGAGTATAGTGGAACCAACGAAGAGGACTTGGAGACTGACTCTAGCCAACCACTCGAGTCAGTACCTCGAGTCTGCACCAAAGACTGCACCCTGAGACCAACTCGAGCCATCCACTCGAGTCAGCTGGTCGAGTCCACCATAAAGCTGCCGTCTTTAAGTTTTTCACCGGACTTGATCCAAGCACCTGGCCCCCACCTCGAGTCCACCTCTGAACTAAGCTATTTTGTCTTTTAGTGAGATAGGGTTTAGCCAAAATCCTATAAATACTTTGTATTATCCATTGGACAAAGGGCTAGTCTGCTGGGTTTTTCTCTGCTTCCAAAACTTGTTCTTGCTTTGTAATCAGATTCCTTTTAATTTGTTTAGTACGTGTGTTTGATTCTCAGTAGTCTCTCTATTTTCATCTTGATCTTTTCATTTATGCAAGTTTTAATGATTTATGGGTTTGTGTTCTTGATGTTCTTCATGAGCTCTGAGTAGTCTCTAGGGTTCTTAAGGATGGGATAGATTAAGTGTGGAATCTTAGTCTCCTAGGTGGTTTAAGCTTAGATTACTTGATTTCCCTTCAGGATTAGTGTTATTAATGCTAGTTTCTCTCTGATCAATTGGAATTAGAACTTAGGCATTTGCACGCCCACCAAGTGTTTGATGAAATGCATGAACCAACTAATTCCAGAGATTTACATTCCTAGCCTAAGAGATTAGTTGTCTAGGGTGTTTATTGGCTTTAATAGACTGAATCTTAATGCCTGCTAGGTTAGATTTCGCTAAAAAAATTTAGGTCTGGAACTGGCTTAGCTTGAGGTTATCTGTCATGAGAGTGGATTTAACTGTTGATGAGTTTATTGTCTAGGGATTAGCTCTGTTTGAGTATGTTAAACACCTAGGTAGATTAAGAGGATACACTAATCAATAACCCCATCTTTAGGAGCTTCTGTTTAGTTGATTAAATTTTGTTTGCATTGTCTCTGTAGTTTCTGTTAGTAACTACCAGTTCTGTTAGCTTCTGTTATTAGTTCTTCTAATGCTTTTAAATTATTGTTCTGTTAGATTGTTAATCTCATGATCTACTGTTTGGCTTGACTTAAATTGGTTTGATTGCATCCTTTCTGGTTAATAGCTCACCCAATTGGATTGACACATTTCTGTGCTACAATGACATAATGATAGTGCAATAGGAAATTGACTTATATCAGCAAATTCTGTAGGTTACGAACGTACGAAACACATTGAACGAGACTGCCATTTCATCAGAAACAAGATCACTTCGAAGACCATTGATGCAACCTATGTTTATTCAACAACACAATTTGCTGACATCTTCACAAAGCCTCTTGGAAAACGAGAGTTCACTTATTTTTGTCCAAGCTGCGCATTCGCAATCTCCATGCTCCAGCTTGAGGGAGGGTGTTAAGGAATGAGATATACTCTTTCTGTGGTTAAGGAAATTTTCCATTTGTCTCTGTAGTTTCCATTTCTAATTAGAACTTGTAATCGATATAAAAGGGGTGATGCCTAGGTTTAGTGGGAACAAGGTTTTTCCCAGCTTATGCCTCCTAAGTTTCACTCGTTTGACAAGAAATGGATGATCAACCACAAATTGTATCCTCTTAGGAGGCTCCATATCAAGAGCACAACCACATTCTACATCAGCAGTTGCAGCTGCAGCTTCAACACGTTCTTCATCGATCTGGACACAAGCTTTATGGTACATTGACATTGAACGCATGCAGTCCCAGTTGATTCAAAACACTTGTAACAGAAAAAACAATTTCGATCTTAAACTTTGGAACCATCATAAGCTTTTACGTATTGGTTGTCATAGCTGCTCATGAATGGCACAGAGACTGATGTGCCATTGGCAAGGTGATCAATTGCTTACTAAGAACACCCTCATTTTATCACACTTCTCTCGAACATACGCACTTTAGAGATGTTCTCATTCACTATATATGAAAAGAGTATGAAAAAAAAAAACTTTGAAAAGACAGAAGTATTGACTTATGTTTTGTCTCTCCCAGCCTGAAGAATGTTTGAGCTGTGGAAGATCTTCAGCTTTGAAAGCTTAAGGACATTGCGATGGGAGAAGGTGGAGACATCCTCAGGATCCGGTAGGTACCTCTCCAAGAGGGGTATGCTATTGAGCATTAAAAGTTGGAAGGCGAGGGTGAACCCATGAGTTGTTGTATGCGGCTGGAATCAAACCTAACCTCTTTTGATTAAAACAGCTCATATATGTTCGATTAAAGCTAGAAGAAATGGTTTCAAGAAGCAATCCGGCGTCGGGTCCGTACTGTCTGCAGCGCAACCCTTCTCTTCATCAAATTCATGGTCGATCATCCATAATCGGTCCGGTGTGAACTCAACCCTTTTCTTCATCCGTTTTCCGACATTTCGTTCATTTTTCTCCACGTCTAATCTCGTGGTCTTTCTTCCCATTATTTTTCTGTTTTTTGACTTGAACGTCGGATCGGAGAACTGTCGAAAAACACTCCCAATTGTGTTTTCCCGGCTCCAAAGTGTTTGTTGTGATATATTGATGAGACCTTACTCATAGTGGACAACTCACACGACAAAAAAAATATCTACGAAACACCATCCAAATTATTATTTTAACCTATTAAACTATAACTTCAATATATTAAATTATTTTTAACATATCAACTTATTAATAAAATAAAAAGAGAAAATCTTTAAAAAATTAATCCCAGATTTCAACCTAAACAATATTTGGATTGATTATCATTACTATTTTCAACCATAAAATAAAACTATTTTCATTTATATAATACTTAAAAGTAATTTTAATCTCGTACATAATCTGATACGCTTCTGATCTATGCTTAGAAGTATAGATTGATTGATGAACATGGGTGGAGGTGGAAGGACGAATATGGGGGTGAAAGGATATATCGAATGGCGGAAAGCCCTTTGATAAGCCGGTTTTGATCAGATCAGATATGACACACCGAGGTGATCGATTGCTGGATAAACGCACCAACAAGTGATCTAACTTTTAAAAGGTTTTAGAATAAAAAGATAGATGAGTTTTACATGAGGAAGGCACGAAATTTATAAAGAAAAGATGAGAAGAAGAATGTGTTTAAGAGGTAGCCTCGAACAAGCAGTCCGAATTACAACAATTCAAACTCAAAAACAGCAAAAATAATTAAAATGTAGTTTGAACTTAAAAATGACTCTTCAGATCATTCTCCTTCCTTCTCATGTATAGGCCACGAAAATGATGAAGATAAATGGGCCTTGATAGATCTTGAATAGCATAATGGGCAATGATGAAAATGTATGGATCATAGGCCTCATTACAAACCTTTCTCGGAAAATCCAGTGGGATAAAACCGAAGATAAAAGAAAAAGAGTGCTTATAAGCCATACTCCATTTGCTATCCTTCTTGAGCATGTATTGAGACCAATGTGGTTCAAATACATCTTCATGGCTCAAGTGATCTTTGTGAATATGAATGTCTTTGAGTATAAGTCTTTTTGGCGTCTTAGGAGCTTCCTCCGGTCTTAGCTCGTCCTTGACTCCTTGCTCCACCTCTGCTACAAGTTTATCCATGTCCATGCTCGCATCATCCTCCTCCACTTGAAAAGGATTTGTCCTCAAATCTGTTTGATCTGCCATAAAATGAACCAAATCAGAAATATTAAAGGTAGGACTCACATTGTACTTACCTTGAAGTTATGTGGGATCATTGATCTTGGGAAGCGTTTGAGAAGGTCTGGAGGTTCCTCCTTCATCAGCATTGAGTGGGGAACGCCATGTATTTGATTCCAAGGTGGAGCTTCATCAACAATTATGAAATCTCTTATTTTACATGACATTTCTCCTTTATATTGTTGTGCATCAGGAGGCTCCTCTTTGATCAATAGAGTTTTGATTGCACATCTCCATGTCACCACATCAGGAGGCTTCTCTTTCATCAGTAGACTTTTTATTGCATATTTCCATGGCTTTTGCTTGCTTTCCTTGGATATAATGGGCTCTCTATTATCTGCGTAAAGATAGAATAAGTCAGAATCACATACGATTAATGAGCTCAAGTACTTATCTCGCGTATGTGTGTGGCTGGAATTAGCATGGTAGTTTGCTGTTAGTTTTGTTATGGCCTTAAGATTTGCATCTGGTGGTTCTTCTTTGATCTGAATAGTGTTATCAACACTCTCATCATGTTTGGTGGCCATTTCATTCACCTTTTGTGTTGTTTCTCCATGGCTTTGGTTTTGGTTCAGAAAATCCTTTGTTGTGTTCAACTCCTCTTTGGTACCTATACATTTCTCAAGCTCTCTCGGAGTAGACAAGTACATTAAACAAGTAGTTTGAAAATTTTCAGCACAAGAAATCAAACTAGAAGTTACTTGTTCTTTTAGCTTGGAAATGGGTTTCGGAACAAGCAAGTGTGTGTTGCTTAATTCTTCATACTCCTTCAGCTCTTTTGGCTGGACTTCGATGACCTCTTTACATGTCTCTAAGTTTGCTGGTCTGTCCTTCTCACCTTTGATTACTTGGTGTACATGCGCTTGAATTTCTGGTAGTTTTCCTCGAGTCTTGTCATTTCTTTCAGTACCTAAACTTGTTTCAACAACCTTTGGATAAGACGAGTGTTTAATCATAGAAAATGAGGTGTTCAACAGATTTTTAAAGTTATCCATTTCTTTCTTGAAAGTTAAGTGCGTTTCCAATTTTAACACTTTCTCATTACCGTTGTTTGTTGTTGTCTTACCTTGCTGCTTTGTAATGTTTGTTAGCACTTCCCTTGGTTTGGAGTAGTAGACAGGCTCACGTCTTTGGGCTGGTTGAGACAATCCACTTCTTGTTGTTGCTTGGTACATTGGGTTGGTGGTAAGGTTGCTGCGTGTTTGATGCTTCTTCACAAACTCCCCATACATTCGTAATCTCAAATCTCTCAAATCTTGCAATGGTTCGTTGTAGAAGGTTCTTGCATTTACTTTCAACCACCATTTGTAAGCATCTCCAACAAGATTACCAACAGCATAAGATAGCTCATCCTCTTTGGGAATATTGTTTGCTCGTAGCCACTGCTTCATGTTGGTCTCCCATCTTAAATACACCTCAGGGTCTAGAACCTGAAAAAGTTAGGGATTTAGATATGTAATCACATCTTTTATAAACTGGATTTCGTGAATCGGTTTGCTTGGTGTGGAATTGTGAGCTAGATTCACGATCTTTTTTTCTCCTCAGCTCTTGGCGGAAAGTCTCCATTTGATTGTGAAGAGGTTCCAATTTTTAGTTCATGAGTTGCACTATTTTTGCTGTCATCGCCTCATTTAGGAGCTTGTTGTTGCGATTCTGGCTGGTTTCTTCCTCATCCGATTCAGGCATGTTTTTCTGAGATTTAAACACACAAAACACCAGTAAAAACGTTCTTTGAAATGCCTCAAACAATCAAATATGTTATATCAAGAAATTCTGCACACAAACACACAGATTTGACAAACGGACAGGAGTGCAATCAAAATTCGATTTAAATTCCAAATCAACTCCGAAAGTCCTGATTCTAATTTTAAAATTAAGTTAACTCACCCTAAAACCAGAATCAATTAACAAAACATCAAAACAAGTAACATGCGATTTTAGAAAATTCACGCAATACAGAAGATGAACAGACAATTTTCGCAGAAATGATTTTGCAACAGATCCAGAATTCGAACATGTATAACTAGTGGAATACAACCTAGAAAAAGTTAATTCAACAGAGAAACTGAAAGATGAGACTCTGAATGACAGGATATGATTGGTTTTAAGCGCAAATGACGAACGGATTGAGAGCAAAATCACTTAACTTTTAAACGCTACTCTGATACCACTTGATATGCCCCTGATCTACGCTTAGAAGTATGGATTGATTGATGAACGTGGGTGGAGGTGGAAGGAAGAATATGGGGGTGAAAGAATGGATCGAATGCCACCACTAAGGGTTGCGGAAAGCCCTTTGATAAGCCGGTTTGATCAAATCGGATATGACACACCGAGGTGATCGATTGCTGGATAAACGCACCAACAAGTGATCTAACTTTTAAAAGGTTTTAGAATAAAAATATAGATGAGTCTTACATAAGGAAGGCATGAAATTTATAAAGAAAAGATGAGAAGAAGAATGTGTTTAAGAGGTAGCCTTGAAAGCAAGCATTCCAAATTACAACAATTCAAACTCACAAATAGCAAAAATAATTAAAGTGTAGTTTGGACTTAAAAATGATTCTTCAGATCATTCTCTTTCCTTCTCATGTATGGGCCACAAAAATGATGACGATAAGTGGGCCTTGATGGATCTTGAATAGCATAATAGGCAATGATAAAAATGTATAGATCATAGGCCTCATTAAAAACTTTTCTCGGAAAACCCAGTGGAAAAAAACCGAAGATAAGGGAAAAAGAGTGCTTATAAGCTATACCCATTTGATATATTTCTTGAGTATGTATTAAGACCAATGTGGTTCAAATACATCTTCATGGCTCAAGTGATCTTTGTGAATATGAATGTCTTGGAGTATAAGTCCTTTTGGCGTCTTAGGAGCTTCCTCGGGTCTTAGCTCGTCCTTGACTCCTTGCTCCAGCTCTGCTACAAGTTTATCCATGTCCATGCTCGCATCATCCTCCCCCACTTGAAAAGGATTTGTCCTCAAATCTGTTTGATCTGCCATAAAAAGAACCAAATCAGAAATATTAAAGCTAGGACTCACATTGTACTTACCTTGAAGTTATGTGGGATCATTGATCTGTGGGAAGTGTTTGAGAAGGTCTGGAGGTTCCTCCTTCATCAGCATTGAGTGGGGAACGCCATGTATTTGATTCCAAGGTGGAGCTTCATCAATAATTATTAAATCTCTTATTTTACATGACATTTCTCCTTTATATTGTTGTGCATCAGGAGGCTCCTCTTTGATCAATAGAGTTTTGATTGCATATTTCCATGTCACCACATCAGGAGGCTTCTCTTTCATCAGTAGATTTTTATTACATATTTCCATGGCTTTTGCTTGTTTTCCTTGGATATAATGGGCTCTCCATTATCTGCATAAAGATAGAACAAGTCAGAATCACATACGATTAATGAGCTCAAGTACTTATCTCGCGTATGTGTGTGGCTGGAATTAGCATGGTAGTTTGCTGTTAGTTTTGTTATGGCCTTAAAATTTGTATCTGATGGTTCTTCTTTGATCTGAATAGTGTCATCAACACTCTCATCATGTTTGGTGGCCATTTCATTCAGCTTTTGTGTTGTTTCTCCATGGCTTTGGTTTTGGTTCAGAAAATCCTTTGTTGTGTTCAACTCCTCTTTTGTACCTATACCTTTCTCAAGCTCTCTCGGAGTAGACAAGTACATTAAACAAGTAGTTTGAAAATTTTCAGCACAAAAAATCAAACTAGAAGTTACTTATTCTTTTAGCTTGGAAATGAGTTTCGGAACAAGCAGGTGTGTGTTGCTTGATGCTTCATACTCCTTCAGCTCTTTTGGCTCGACTTCGATGACCTCTTTACATGTCTCTAGGTTTACTGGTCTGTCCTTCTCACCTTTGACTACTTGGTGTACATGCGCTTGAATTTCTGGTGGTTTTCCTCGAGTCTTGTCATTCCTTTCAGTACCTAAACTTGTTTCAACAACCTTTGGATAAGACGAGTGTTTAATCATAGAAAGGGAGGTGTTCAACAAATTTTTAAAGTTATCTATTTCTTTCTTGAAAGTTGAGTGCGTTTCCAATTTTAACACTTTCTCATTACCGTTGTTTGTTGTTGTCTTACCTTGCTGCTTTGTAATGTTTGTTAGCACTTCCCTTGGTTTGGAGTAGTAGACAGGCTCACGTCTTAGGGCTGGTTGAGACAGTCCACTTCTTGTTGTTGCTTGGTATATTGGGTTGGTGGTAAGGTTGTTGCGTGTTTCATGCTTCTTCACAAACTCCCCATACATTCGTAATCTCAAATCTCTCCAATCTTTCAATGGTTCGTTGTAGAAGGTTCTTGCATTTACTTTCAACCACCATTTGTAAGCATCTCCAATAATATTACCAACAGCATAAGATAGCTCATCCTCTTTGGGAATATTGTTTGCTCGCAGCCACTGCTTCATGTTGGTCTCCCATCTTAAATACACCTCAGGGTCTTTGCTATAACCTGAAAAAGTTAGGGATTTAGATATGTAATCACATCTTTTATAAACTGGATTTCGTGAACCGGTTTGCTTGGTGTGGAATTGTGAGCTAGATTCACGATCTTTTCTTCTCCTCATCTCTTGGCAGAAAGTCTCCATTTGATTGTGAACAGGTTCCAATTTTTAGTTCATGAGTTGCACCATTTTTGCTGTCATCGCCTCAATTAGGAGCTTGTTGTTGCAATTCTGGCTGGTTTCTTTCTCATCCGATTCAGGCATGTTTTTCTGAGATTTAAACACACAAAACACCAGTAAAAACGTTCTTTGAAATGCCTCAAACAATCAAATGTGTTATATCAAGAAATTCTGCACACAAACACACAGATTTGACAAACAAACAGCAGTGCAATCAAAATTCGATTTAAATTCCAAATCAACTCCGAAAATCCTGATTCCAATTCTAAAATTAAGTTAACTCACCCTAGAACCAGAATCAATTAACGAAACATCAAAACAAGTAACATGCGATTTTAGAAAATTCATGTAATACAGAAGATGAACAGACATTTTTCGCAGAAATGATTTTACAACAGATCCAAAATTCGAACGGATATAACTAGCGGAATACAACCTAGAAAAAGTTGATTCAACAGAGAAACTGAAAGATGAGACTCTGAATGACAAGATATGATTGGTTTTAAGCGCAAATGACGAACGGATTGAGAGCAAAATCACTTAACTTCTAAACGCTGCTCTGATACCACTTGATACGCCCCTGATCTACGCTTAGAAGTATGGATTGATTGATGAACGTTGGTGGAGGTGGAAGGACAAATATGGGGGTGAATAGATGGATCGAATGGCGCCACTAAGGGTTACGGAAAGCTCTTTGATAAGCCAGTTTTGATCAAATCGGATATGACACACCAAGGTGATCAATTGCTGGATAAACACACCAACAAGTGATCTAACTTTTAAAAAATTTTAGAATAAAAAGATAGATGAGTTTTACATGAGGAAGACACGAAATTTATAAAGAAAAGATGAGAAGAAGAATGTGTTTAGGAGATAGCCTCGAAAGCAAGCATTCCGAATTAAAACAATTCAAACTCAAAAACAGCAAAAATAATTAAAGTGTAGTTTGAACTTAAAAATAATTCTTCAGATCATTCTCCTTCCTTCTCATGTATGGGCCATGAAAATGATGAAGATAAATGGGCCTTGATGGATCTTGAATAGCATAATGGGCAATGATGAAAATGTATGGATCATAGGCCTCATTAAAAATCTTTCTCGGAAAATCCAATGGGATAAAACCGAAGATAAGGGAAAAAGAGTGTTTATGAGTTATACCCCATTTGCTATCCTTCTTGAGCATGTATTGAAACCAATGTGGTTCAAATATATCTTCATGGTTCAAGTGATCTTTGTGAATATGAATGTCTTGGAGTATAAGTCCTTTTGGCGTCTTAGGAGCTTCCTCGGGTCCTAGCTCGTCCTTGACTCCTTGTTCCAGCTCTGCTACAAGTTTATCCATGTCCATGCTCGCATCATAATCTAATTAGGGTTGAAAAAAAGTTTGCATCCAACCCTAATGAGACATCATCTAATTTGTATACATATATATTGTCAGATTAATCAGGGCATCCTTATTTCTATTTATATATATTTTCATATTGATAATTGAATAATTTGTCTAGAATGTCCTAAGAATTGAATGAAATAACTAGATTACCCCAAGTTCAAGTAATTACTTCAAAATCTTTTTGATTTGTCTAGTAAACCAGGTTTTTCAAATCAAGCGGTGGTAGTAGGGTGGTTCCCTTCTATTGGTAAGAATTGTCCTGTTGGTCTAGGTCAGGAATCGATTCTCCACGGAAACGGAATTACAATATTTAACCCATTTGGCTATCGGAGCATTCACATGGTCTTTCTGAGCTTCCAAAATTAGTCGGTGTATGCCAAATTTACCTGAATTATAAAAAAAAAAAATTAATTTTTTCTAAAAATATCACAAAAATATCATTCAAACACTGAAAATTGAAATGTTTCCAATTTACCCACCAATTCAATGTGGGGAGATACCTTTTGAAATCAATAAACCTAAAAATAGAAAAACCAAAAATAGAAAAAACAAAAATCAAAGCTCTCCGAGTAAACCCATCTCTCCGTTCTGCTCCAATCTCCTTCGTCTAAATTCTTCTCTCATCCACCGGACTCTCAAGACCAGTCGTTCTTCCTTTCTTATCAGATGAGGAGGAAGACGATGGTTTCCGTGATGAGAATACCTATGAGCACGCTGACGAAACGGAAGAAGAAAAAGAAGAAGACGACGAAGATACGAATTCAAGGTATTTGTCTACGGTTTTTTTGCTTATCTAATCTTAATCTTCGGGTTATTTCATCAATTTTGAATTTTATCTGAATCAGTGGGGATGATAGCAATTGGAGCAGCGATGATGCTACAGAGTCAGATTTTGAGTACGATGAAGCTGACGAGACCGGAGAAAAACGCGATGATGATGACAAAGTCACTCGCCTCCTCACAGGTTTTGTCATTTAGGGTTTATAAATCCTTTTCTTTTGTTTCATATGCATCAATTTCTAATTGAACCTAACATTGTTAATTGCAAACGGATTGATCAATCAAAATCGTGTATGTGAGCTTGTTTTTACATCTTTTATGGCTCATACTTGGTTAACTAATCACTCAAATCTCTGTTGGGATGCTAAAGAAACATGATTGTTCTTTGTAGCTGGAAGTGATTTGAAATCTTTAAATGTCAAAAAGAGTGCAAAGCATATCATGGATTTTACCCATTTTTAGCCATGATATAAGTTGTTTTATCGAGTTTTTCTAGTGCTTTTTCTATCATTTTAGGTTCCTTTCAGGTTTTAGCATGTTTGGGACGAAATTGGAGATTTTGGGGACATTAGGAGCCTTTTTGGAGCAAACCGAAGAAAGTACCCGTTTTGAAGGCCTGGTATCGATCGACACTCACCCTGGTATCGATCGATACCCGCGCACTCGAGACGCAGGAGAGATTTTCAAGGAAGCCCACAAAAGCCCAATCATCCCAATATTTACAGAGGAAGCCCAGCTCGTGTTTTGGGGGGGTTTTTAAGCAAGTTTTAGGGTTTAGACCGGGGGGACTTTACTTTTGACTATTATTCTTGAGCCACCATTGAGATTTGAGAACTTTTGTGAGGGAGACGGATCCAAGACTTTGTTCATCATAGAGAAGATCCCGAACCCTAGTTTTTATTCCTTTGTTTTAAGTCCATGATTTATTCAGTTATGTTATTTGTTTCATCTATCATGTCTGAGTAGTCTCATTTTAGGTTTAGGGTTTTCTCATATGGATTTCTCTGATTTATGATAATTGATTTGTTAGGGTTCAAAATCTGAATAGTTCTTCACCATAAGTTGTTCTCAAAGCTATTTCTAACCTGATCACTTAGAACATAGAACCTAGATTAATCGATTAGGCACGACAGTGCAATTGAGTAATCTGATAAAACCTAGGGTGAGCAATTGGATTATCTGCAAAGAGATTTGGTTTAATCGAATTGTGAACATATCAAACTTGAATTGATTGCTGGTTTACTGTGTAGGATTTGCAAAG